>MU745726.1:1721-108313 GCA_026770625.1 Nicotiana glauca
TCAGAAACAGTAGAGTGAAAAATTGTAAAGAACAAGTTTAAGAGAAAGCTTAGAACTCAAATAAGTTCAGAAGAGAAGAGAGGTGACATAGAACTTAGGAAGCAGTAAAAACACAAGTTCAGAAACCCAAACGAATCCAGTAAAGGCAAACAATCTCAGTAGGAGAAATAGTAAAAGAACATGCGAGGTAGACATGCAAGCATACTTGTAGAAAAACCAGTAAAAGCAATAATAGAGCAAAGATAGGGAAACATGCATATTAACGGCAAATCAAGCAAAAACACATAAGACATGACATGAACAGATAGATTCGCCTAAAGAAAGAAGAAGAAGAAGAGTCGTTTTTTAAGATTTTGAAAATCCTAAATTGAAAAGACTAATAAAAATAGGGAAAAGTATCCAGAACTCGAGTACAACACAGATCTGTCACAGATCTAAGAAAACAAAGGAAGAAAGAACCTTGAACAAGCCCTTTTTATAGTTTCTCGGAAACCCTAGGGGCTAGGAATAAGAAGCCTTGGAAAGATCTGGTCTTGAACTAGTCTGGACTACGGCTGGCCCTTTCAAAGCTCGAACATGCTGGAACGGAGCCGGAGAAACCAAAAGAACTCAGATCGGCGGAGGATCTGAATAGGCTTTGTTGAAATCGAGCCTCAAAACCTTGAACAAACACGATTTAGGGGTGAATGGAAGAAGGTGCAGGCCGTCCATGGCCTGGAAAGCCATGGACGCCAGTGGATTTGGTCGGAGAGGACGTTAATGACGGCTAGGGTTTCGAGTGTCAGAGAGAGTCTGAGAGATGAGGGAGTTTGGGGGCGGCGGCTTTTGATAAATGAAATTAGGGTTGGGGTTGGGCGGAATTAAAAAGGAAAGGAGAAATGGTGGCCGTTGATCAAAGTGATCAACGACCTAGATTGAATGGGGCGATCGGGCGGGTTAGGTGAATTGGGTTTGGGGCAGGTCCAAATCAAAAAGTGGGTCGTTTAATTGGGTGTAATTGAGGTGCAGAATTGGGCTACAATTGAAAGCAATTTGAGGCCAAAATTAAAATAGCCATTTTCCCTTTTGAATTTATAAAAATAGTAAAAGATGTTTAAAATTAAATTAAAAGCACTGGGTTAGCAAAACATATGTAAGTATTAATTTAAAAATATTGGTATTGATTTTGTAATTAAAATTGCTATTAAATCCAGAAATGGACTAAAATTGCAATTTCATGCAATTTAGTTTTAAAAATACCAAATGGACTCGTAAAATTATACAAAAATCATATAAATTATGTTTTTATGCAAAATGTCAGAATAAAATAAACTATTCTCCAAAATGGCATGCTTTTGGGAATAATTATTGGGATTTATGGTGTAAAAATAGGCCCTAAATTAGTTTAAAAATCCTTTAAAAATGCCAAAATCATTTGGGATGCTCATATATGCATACATATGCTGTTTTGAGAGTATTTTGAGTATATAAATATATAGGAAAAAATTGGGTATCAACAATAATGAGTGACCTGGATAGACTCCAAGGGAAACTTGCACATAGGTCCGCGGCGAGACCGAACGATGTCCCGCGGGCACCAGGAGCTTCGATGTATTCATGATTGTCATTTGAGTCTATATTTTTCTTTCACTAGAGTTTGTCAGTTATCTGAGTCTGTATTTTCTTTTCGAGTCAGTCTACAATGTCATTTTGATGTGAAATAATTGTTGATGGGGTTTAGAGTCTGTTAGTTGTCTTCATGCGTCAGTCCTGAGTCCTTGTAATTGAAATGCTTGCTATTATTAAAATTGAAAATTCCAAAAACATTTTGTTTCTATTTTTACATTTATTGCATTTGATTTGATTCAGGCATGGTCACGATGCGTAGGCAATCTCCATAGGATCCGACCATAGCCATATGAAAAGGGAAAATACAGTGAGAATAAAAAGCCAAAATGATAAGAAGAGCGGAGCGATAAAAGAAAAACGGGAGAGAAAAAGAGAAACAAAAGAGAAGGGAAAGTCCGCAACAAAGAAACAATGGCAAAATAAAAAGAAACAAGGCAAGAATAAAAGAAAGACGTCACAGTCAAGAATAAATAAAGTTGGGAAGACGCAAGCGGTCGAGCAAATGCATGCTAGAAACCATTAACTGCCTAGGTGCATTCATGCCCCAAATGTGCGGTTATCTATATGTTAATGCCTTAACCACTAACAACGTTGTTGTTGATGATGAGTCCAGACAGGTGGTTCAGTTGACTGGCATTCTGGCAACCCACCCATACAACACCTGTTCTAAAGATAAGTCAAAAATGGCCAACCAAGAGTAAGAAGCAAGCATCGTCGACCCATCTAGGGAGGAAGAAGTTGTGGATGTCAACACCATGAAAGAGGAGATGTACAAATTGAAACAAAAGATGGCCGAAATGTACCAGGCTTGGGCAAAGGGACACCCACTACCAGCTTATCCTGCTAACCCTGCCTATATCCCACCATTAGCTCAACCACAAGATCCTCCTACAAGTGAACTCCTCTCCGGCCTACCCCACCTACCAGCAATACTATGCAACTACTTCCCAAACACCACCACCTCCACCACCCAAACAAATCCCATGCCCTCCACCTCCGACCACTCCCGTGTTTGTGGCTCCTCCACCCACCATATTATAGAGATCTTCTAGTGAACCCCTATTTCAAACCTAGGAAACCCACTATTACTCACCGGAACCCACCTTCAAATCGCCAGAACCATATCCTTACACTCCCCGTCTTGATATCTCAGCTAATGAAGAGAAACCTCCTAAAAACCCTGAGCAGGAAGAGATGATACGAAAGGTGAAAAGCTTGGAACAATCGTTCAGAAATATGCAAGGTCTAGGAGGACAGGAGAGTGTCACTTACAAAGACTTGTGCTTGTTTCCTAACGTCCAATTGCCTGCGGGAATCAAGTTACCAAAGTTTGATCTCTATGATGGACATGGTGACCCAGTAGCCCATCTGCGGGGATTTTGCAGCAAGATGAGAGGCGCTGGTGGAAGGGATGAATTATTAATGGCATACTTTAGTCAAAGTCTCAGTGGTGCTACTTTGGAATGGTACATGTGGCAAGATCATGCTCGATGGTACACCTGGGATGATTTGGCCCAGGCATTCGCAAGCCATTTTCAGTACAACTTAGAGATCGTCCCGGACCGGCTGTCATTGATCAAAATTGAGAAGAAGCCAGGGGAAAGCTTCAGAGAGTACGGTTTTCGATAGAGAGAACATGCCGCAAGAGTTGATACTCCAATGAAGGAAGGCGAGATGGTCGATTATTTTCTGCAGGCTTTGGAGCTTACTTATTATGGTCATCTGGTATTGGCAGTTGGAAAAACTTTAATGAGGTAGTAAAAATGGGAAGTATTGTGGAAGAGGGTCTCAAGACTAACAAAATCATGAGCTATTCGGCGATTAAAGCAACTACTCAGGCCATCCAGAGCGGCACTGGAGGGGTATAAGGAAAGAAGAAAAAGGAAGATGTTACAGTAGTAGAATCAAGAGCTTGGTCCAGGGGTCCATCACCATATTACTACCAACCATGCCCCCATCCCCAAACCTACCCACACAACCCATATGGCCCGCCACAACATTACTATCCACCTCCCGCCCCCCACCTCTCAGTTCACCACGCCCAAACATACCCTCAACCTTAGGCGCCATGGCGTGCACCCACCCCACAAAATACTTACCTCACTCAAAATACCTACCCACCTCTGAGAGCCTACAAAAACCCCACTGGACCCGGCTTTCGACCCAACCTTGCTTCCAAGTAGGTTGCAGAAGAAGAAGACTTTCACTCCGTTAGGAGAATCTTATACCAGCCTATACCACAGATTGAGACAGTTGGGCATGTTAAATCCAATTGAACCCAAATTTCCAAATCCTCCCCCAAGGAACCTGGACCACTCAGTGAATTGTGAGTATTGCTCAGGTGCTCCGGGATATGACACAGAAAAATGTTGGCATTTGAAAACGGCTATCCAGGATCTCATTGATACCTGCCGAATTGAAGTATAGGCTCCGGAGACGCTTAACATCACTCATAATCCATTACCAACCCATTATGAGACTCATATGATCGAGTTAGTGCAAAAGGGGGAGTGCAAGAAGCCTTCACAAACCGTAATGATGATCAGGGCCAGTGAGAACAGAGCAAATGAGAAATTAATCAGTGGGAAGGCATTGGTCTCAGTAGAACAGACAGTCAGCAAACCAGCGATGGCAGTAAAACCAGAACCAGTTAAAGTACCAGGAGCAGTTGTCAAGCCCGTTGTAATTGTAAAGGGCGCTATCACAAAGTCGGTTATCATCAAACCGGTGACTCAGTTACCAGTGGTCAGTGAAAAGGCCGTCCCATGGAACTATGACCGAGTGACTATGACGTACAAAGGAAAGGAAATTAAAGCAGAGGTGTGTGAAACCCATGGGCTGACTCGTTCAGGGAGATGCTTTGCCCCTGAAGAGTTGAGAAAGGTTAAAGCAGCCAAAGACAATCCAGCACCAGTAAAAAGGGTCGTAACTGAAGAAGAGGCTGAAGAATTCTTAAAGAAGATAAAGGCAAAAGACTATTCCATTGTGGAACAATTGAGGAAAACCCCGGCACAGATCTCATTGCTGTCTTTATGGATCCATTCGGATGAGCACCTCTGGACGTTGATGAAGATTCTGAATAAAGCCCATGTGCCAGATAAGATCTCTGTGAATCATCTAGAGAAAATAGCAAACAAGATTTTCGAGGTCAACAGGGTTACATTTTCTGATAATGAGTTGCCTTTGGAAGGTACTGAGCATAATAAGGCACTTTACCTCACAGTGAAGTGTGAAGACTCTGTGGTTACTCGAGTGTTGATTGACAACGGGTCCAGTGCAAACATTTTCCCTCTCTCTACCCTGGCAAAGTTAAAAGTGGACAGTGAGAGAATCCATAAGAATAGCATCTGCGTACGAGGATTTGCTGGAGGAGGAAAGGACACGGTTGGGAACATCGTGTTATAACTGACAATAGGACCAGTTGAATTCATTATGGAGTTCCAAGTGCTTGACGTGGCTGTTTCTTATAATTTCTTATTGGGTCGGCCCTGGATTTATGCCGCAAAAGCTGTGCCGTCTACCTTGAATCAGATGGTCAAATTCGAATGGGACCGGCAGGAAATTGTGGTGCATGGAGAGGATCGTTCGTGAAATACCATTATTCCTTTCGATGAAGCTAACGGCGACAAAGGTCCATGGGTTTACCAAGTCTTAGACTATCAGTTGCCAAAATTCCGGAAGGAGAGTGTATTCCTAGGCCTAGAGTAGCTGCTGCATCTGTCATGGTGGCTTCAGAAATGATAAAGAATGGATTCTTACCTGGAAAAGGCTTGGGTGCTTCGTTACAGGGCATCATACAGCCGGTATCTCTTCCTGGAAACCTGGATACTTTTGGTTTAGGCTTTAAGCCCACCATTGCTGACATAAGGCGAGCTAAGAAGATGAAAAAGAGAGCATGGACCCTTCCAAAACCCATACCCCACCTATCCTGTTCCTTTGTCCGGCTCGGTATTAAGAGGTGCCCAGCAATGACAATGCTTAATTCTATGGTGATAGAACCCGACAAGGAGCTGATGGAGAGGTTTAAAAAGCTATTTGACGAGGTGAATGTGGTAGAGGCAGGCGAAGGTCCAAGCAAAGCAGGTGTGTAGTTCGTGGGACCCCATGCAAAGCTTAACAATTGGGAAGCTACTCCTCTTCCTACCCAGAGGGAGTCGTGGTAGTTAGTTTTTATTTTCCTTTCAGTTTAATCAGGATTATTTCCAAGGTTGTAATTCGGATGCTATATTCCGTCCGTTTGGATGAGTTAAACCTTGTTATCTTACAATTTTAATGAAATGCAATTTCCTTCCTTTTTCATTCCTGATAGCCTCTATTTTGTCTTTCTTTTCTTTCTTGTACAGTCCCTTTTATGCCGGTGTCACTGATGTCTCATGCATGAGGAGTCTTCGGCCTAGTCTTGATTACCAATCTAACTCCGAAATAATAATACAAGAAATTGAGTGTGATAACGAGGTAGAATATGATGATGAGGAAGCCTTTGAAGAAATTAGTAAAGAATTAAGCTAATTTGAGGAAAAATCCAAACCTAATCTGAACGACACAGAGGCAATCAATTTAGGGGATCAGGAGAATGTTCGAGAAACAAAAATAAGCGTCCATTTGGAAACTCCGCTCAGAGAAGAGATAATCAAAGCACTGCTTGAGTACCAAGATGTTTTTGCATGGTCATATGACAATAAGCCGGGTTTAAGTACCGATTTAGTGGTCCACAAATTGCCCACAAACCCAGCATGCCCTCCTGTCAAGCAGAAGTTGAGGAAATTTAAAACAGATATCAGCGTGAAAATCAAAGAAGAGGTCACCAAGCAGTTTAATGTGAAGGTCATCCGAGTCACTCGGTATCCCACCTGCTTAGCTAATGTTGTGCCTGTACCAAAGAAGGATGGAAAGACCAGAGTGTGCATTGATTACCGTGATCTCAATAAGGCGAGTCCAAAAGACAACTTCCCACTTCCAAACATCCATATATTGAATGACAATTGTGCCAAACATGAGATTGGTTCCTTTGTGGATTGTTATGCGGGCTATCACCGGATTTTAATGGATGAGGAAGATGCGGAAAAGATGGCATTCATCACGCCTTGGGGACGTATTGTTATAGGGTCATGCCATTTGGGTTGAAGAACACAGGGGCAACATATATGAGGGCAATGACCACCATGTTCCATGATATGATACATCGGGAAATTGAGGTCTATGTAGACGACGTGATCATAAAGTCAAGGAAGCAATGTGACCATGTCAAAGACCTGAGGAAATTTTTCCAGAGGTTCCCGCAGGTACAACCTCAAACTTAATCCAGCGAAGTGTGCATTTGGAGTTTCGTCGGGGAAGTTGTTGGGGTTCGTGGTAAGTCGACGCGGTATTGAATTAGACCCGTCCAAAATCAAAGCCATTCAGGAGTTACCACCACCGAAAAATAAGAAAGAGGTGATGAGTTTGCTCGGCAGGTTGAATTATATCAGCAGGTTCATTGCCCAGCTCACGACGACTTGCGAGCCTATCTTTAAGCTGCTAAAGAAAGATGCTGCGGTCAGATGGACGGATGAATGTCGGGCAGCATTCGACAAGATTAAGGAGTATTTGGCCAATCCACCTGTGTTGGTTCCGCCAGAGCCGGGAAGACCCTTGATCCTCTATCTGACAGTTTTGGATAACTCTTTTAGCTGTGTACTGGGGCAGCATGATGTCACAGGAAAGAAGGAGCAGGCGATTTACTACCTCAGCAAGAAGTTCACATCTTATGAGGTAAAGTACACTCTGCTTGAGAGGACGTGTTGTGCTTTAACCTGGGTAGCACAGAAATTGAAACATTACTTGTCATCATATACCAACTATCTTATCTCGCGGTTGGACCCATTGAAGTACATTTTTCAGAAGCCCATGCCCACAGGGAGGCTCGCGAAGTGGCAAATCTTGCTCATGTAATTTGATATTGTCTACGTAACCCGTACTGTGATGAAAGCGCAAGCAGTGGCTGATCATCTAGCCGAGAACCTAGGTGATGATAAGTATGAACCTTTGAAGACATATTTCCCTGATGAGGAAACAATGCACGTCGATGAATTAGAACAAGACGAAAAACCGGGGTGGAAGTTGTTCTTTGATGGAGCTGCCAATACCAAAGGCGTTGGGATATGAGCAGTACTTATTTCTGAGACAGGGCAGCACCACCCTATTACACCTCAACTTCGCTTTTACTGCACCAATAACATGGCTGAATACGAGGCATGTATCTTGGGTTTGAGGTTGGCTATAGACATGGGTGTCCAGGAGATCTTGGTCATGGGTGACTTGGATCTTCTGGTGCATCAGATTCAGGGAGAATGGGAGACACGAGACTTAAAGCTCATACCGTACCGGCAGTGTTTGCATGAACTTTGTCAATGGTTTCAGTCGATAGACTTCAGGCATATTTCAAGGATCCATAATGAAGTTGCTGACGCTTTGGCCACTTTGGCATCGATGTTGCATCATCCAGATAAGGCTTATGTGGATCCGTTGCAAATTCAGGTCCGAGATCAGCATGCCTATTGTAACATGGTGGAGGAAGAGCTTGATGGTGAGCCGTGGTTTCATGATATCAAAAAATACCTCAAAATGGGGGTATATCCGGCACGGGCCACAGGGGATCAAAAGAGAGACATTAGATGCTTGGCAAGCGGATTTTTCTTCAATGGAGTAGTGTTGTACAAAAGAACTCCAGATCTTGGTTTATTGAGGTGCATGGATGCTAAACAGGCTATAGCTATCATGACCGAGGTACATGTTGGATTTTGTGGACCTCATATGAGTGGATATGTATTGGCCAAGAAGATTCTTCGAGCAAGTTATTATTGGCTTACTATGGAATGGGATTGTATCAGTTTCGTGCACAAGTGTCATCAATGCCAGGTACATGGAGATTTGATTCACTCTCCACCATCCGAATTGCATACAATGTCGGCACCATGGCCCTTCGTTGCTTGGGGAATGGATGTCATTGGGCCGATCGAGCCAGCGACGTCAAATGGGCATAGTTTTATTCTGGTAGCCATTGATTATTTCACTAAGTGAGTTGAAGCAAAAACTTTCAAATCGGTGACCGAGAAGGCAGTGGTCGATTTTGTGCATTCGAATATCATTTGTCGATTCGGAATCCCGAAGGTAATTATCACAGACAATGGTGCCAATCTCAATAGCCATCTGATGGCGGAGACATGTCAGCAGTTTAAGATCACGCACCGCAATTCCACCATATATCGTCCTAAGGCGAATGGAGCGGTCGAAGCAACTAACAAGAACATTAAGAAGATACTTCGGAAAATGGTGGAATGGTCCAGGCAATGGCATGAGAAGTTACCTTTTGCCTTGTTAGGCTATCGCACTACTGTTCACACTTCAGTAGGGGCGACTCCTTATTCATTGGTATACGGTACAGAAGCAGTAATACCCGCAGATGTTGAAATACCATCCCTTCGGATTATCGCCGAGGCAAAAATTGACGATGTTGAATGGGTCAAGGTTCGCTTGGAACAACTAAGCTTGATTGATAAAAGGAGATTGACAGCAGTATGTCACGGACAGTTGTACCAACAGAGAATGGCAAGAGCATATAACAAGAAAGTGCATCCGCAGAAGTTTGAAGTAGGGCAATTGGTGTTGAGGCGTATCTTACCTCATTGGGATGAGGCAAAAGGAAAGTTCGCCCCCAACTGGCAGGGGCCATTTGTTGTAACTCGAGTGTTGTCAAATGGTGCATTATATCTGCCAGATGTGGAAGGAAAATGTGTAGAAATGGCTATCAACTCTGATGCAGTCAAGAGATACTATGTATGATTTCTTTATCTAAATGTACCTAATTGTATTTGTCATGTTTTGAGATTGAAATGACGAAGGCATTTTGTTCTTCTATGTAAACACTTTATCCTTTGTTATCCCTTTGAGCCTTATTCTATTTTTTTTCGCACCCCTCTTTCGGAATCAATAATAAAACTCGGAAGCCTGAGCGGGGAAAGTAGGTGGAGAAGCAAGAGAAAAATAGTGAAAAATAAAAGAAGAGAAAGGAAAGAAAAGAGAAAGCAAGAAAAAAAAAAAGAAAAAAATAAAAAAGAAAAATGAAAAAAGAAAAAAGAAAAAAGAAAAAAAAACAACAAAAGAGAAAAGAAAAGAAAAAGAAAACTGAAAGAAGAAAGAAAGAAAGATGGAAGAAAGAAAGACCGCAACAATAAAGTAATTTCTATGGCCTGAACTACGTTTGACTTGATCCCGGAAAGGTATGTAGGCAGCCTTTCTGAGGTTCAGTCATACCAAAACAAAACTCCAAAAGTCCCCAAGAAGGAAACTGGTGCAGAAGTTGTGGTTATTGTAAGAAGGCCGATTCCGAAAGTTGTAATGTTAAACCCATGTTGAATTATTTTGAGCCTCTATACCATTCTTTCTAAACCCCATCCAAAAGCCTGTATTACGGTCCAAAGAAAGACCTTCCGATCAATCTTCAAGAAGTGCCAATGCGAGCAAGCAAAGTGATTCATGCTAGGGGGCAACACTCTGGTACCAGAAGGAAAATGATGAAAATGAGAGAGTCTTATTGGTGAAAACACTCACGGGCACCATAAGGCGACATGAGTTGAGAGAAATAAAAATAAGAGAGTCTTATTGGTGCAAACCCTCATGGGCACCGTAAGGCGAAGTGAATTTTGAGAGATATCAAAAAAGAGCCTTGTCGGTGAAAACCCTCACGGGCACCGTAAGGCGAAGGTGAGTTTTTAGATGGGCAAATGAAACAAGTCTGTGGTTGAAAGGTGCTCAAAACATGGCAAAACGAGAAAGGTTTGGGTTTTGGTAAAAGTCAGGTTATGAAAGTCTGGAACAGCAAATGTGGCAATTGAAAGCTCATTGGTTGGACAGACTAGGCTGGTTAATCCAAAATGCATGGCACGATCAATGGTACCAGCCGTTCAACTCAGATAAGTCCTATCCTCTTCTCTTCATTACAAATCATCCATTTTCAGAGTATTTCTATACTTAACATTCGAGGTCATTGCATTTCATCCTCTTGAGGTCTGTCTGTAAGATGTTTCAGTGTCAGTTCTATTCAAAAACAAAAAGGAAAGATATCAAGGCTAACTACTAGCTTCCCAGTTGTACAGCGCAACAGGGCCAGAATATATCAAAGATGTCACAAGAAAAGTAAGACATGAAGAACCACTGGAAGTTCCATCGGTGGGTTAATCAGATAATTGTGGGGGAGAAGCAAAGTTTCAAATAGAGGGCCCAGAAACACAAAAACAGCAATATGGGATAGAACATTTGGGTCATCAAAGTCTGGGGGTTGAAAGTCGGTTAGGAAGTCGAGGCATTTCAAGGCAAGTCCAGGGAAACAAGTTAGAGCAGAGCCGGAAGCAGGAACATACCCAACAAGAATGCCAGCAGCTAACCACCATTTTATATTAACAAATCTTTCTTTGATTGAGACAGGGACAGAAAATTTTCTTTGTTTTGTCTGCTTTGTTGCAATCAGGTGCCCACCTGGAGAACAAGGGAATACATTTCAAGTTCAGCAATCAGGCGCCCACCTGGAGAACAAGGGAATACATTTCAAGTTCAGCAATCAGGCGCCCAACTCGAGAACAAGGGAATACACTTCAAGATTCAACAATCAGGCGCCCACCTGGAGAACAAGGTAATACATTTCAAGTTCAGCAATCAGGCGCCCACCCGGAGAACAAGGGAATACATTTCAAGTTCAGCAATCAGGCGCCCACCTGGAGAACAAAGGGGGTACAATTCAAATTTTAGCTTTCAAACTTTTAATATTTGATAACATGACGTGCCCAGTCACCAACTGGGGCAAGAAATTTTCTTTGTTTGTTATTCTGTTGAAGTCAGGCGCCCACCTGGAGAACAAGGGAATACATTTCAAGTTCAGAAATCAGGCGCCCACCTAGAGAACAAGGGAATACATTTCAAGTTCAGCAATCAGGCGCCCAGCTGGAGAACAAGGGAATACAATTCAAGTTTCAGCAATCAGGCACCCACCTGGAGAACAAGGGAATACGTTTCAAGTTCGGCAGTCAAGCGCCCACCTGGAGAACAAGGGAAGTACAATTCAAAATTTTAGCTTTTACTTTTAATATTTGATAACATGATGTGCCCAGTCGTCAAACTGGGGCAGAAAAATTTCTTTGTTTGTCTATTTTGTTGCAGTCAGGAGCCCACCTGGAGAACAAGGGAATACTTTTCAAGCATTGTTGTCAGGAGCCCACCTGGAGAACAAGGGAATACGTTTCAAGCATCAGCAGTCAGGAGCCCGCCTGAAGAATAGAGGCACATATTTCAAACTGTGGCGGTCAAGCATCACTCGGAGGAATGGCAAAACATCTCCGATCATAATGTAAGGCAACAATGCAAGAAGTCCAGTGGAAGAATACAAGTTCAAGGCAACACAAGAGCAAGTTTGAAGACATAGATAGGACCCTTTTGTAATTCGTCAATCATAGCTTAGGCTAGCTTCTGTTTATTTTAACACGGTGCAATAAGGAGTTCAGCGAGCAGTAGCAGCAGCAACAGTAGTGAAATCACAGCTCCTGGTAGTCCCAGCTACCAAACCTTCCCGAACTACACTGACCTGATTCCTGTTTAGCCCAGGATATGTAGGCAACCTCAGAAGCAGGGCGTGGTCAAACTTTTTAAAAATGCTTCACACGGAGTATTCGAACGGGCAAAAAATTGCTCGTTTCCGCTCACTTATCTTTGCACGAAAACTTTTCATGTTTCCGAGCAAAGAGGGGCAGCTATGAGCACGTGATTTTTGCCCTATATGAATTATTCCCAAAAATTCAAACAAAATAATTTCTTTCATTATTCTGCGATTTTGTGAATTTTGTGTTATTTTGTGTTATTTTCTGTTAATTGTTTGCCTTTTATTTGTGTATTTTAATTCATATGAAAAATATAAAAAACAAATACGCTTGACATTTGCATTTAAGATTTAATTTCATATTTTAGGATTAATTAGTGGTTAAGTTATTTTTAGAATAAAATATAAAGAAAATAATAAAAATTGTCAATCTTTTGCATGTTTAATTGTTCTAATTGTGAATTCGTCACAAAATAGTTTTTTTTAAAACAAATTTAGGAGTTAATTACTTTGAAATATATTAGGTCTTTAATTTTGCATTTTTATAAAATCAAAAAAATAAGTAAATACAAAATACATATTGAAATACAAAAGAAATAAAGAGAAAACAAATAAAAGGGAGAAGTGGACTGATACAACAAAGTGGGCCTTTTAATTCATTTATTCAGTCCAAAATCAACCCACACCCGTCCAGCCCAATTCCCGAACCCGGTCCGTCCCTCACATAACTAAAACGACGCCGTTTCATGCCCTCAATCCTGGGCGTCGAGGTAACTCGATCTAACGGCCAGGAACTCGCCTCTCATTAATATAAAAGGGTCGAAACAGCCCCCCTACCCCCATCTCGTCTCTTCCAAACCCTCCCTTTACAGAAACCCTAATCGGAGCCGCCCCAAAATTTCACCGCCGGTGATGGCGGCGCCACCACCAACGAGCCCCAAACAAACACCCCTTGTTTCCCTTCTCATCCTCTTTTCAAATCCGCCGATGGCTTCCCTCGAATCTTACCCTAAAGCCTAGAATATCAGTTTGAAATTTCTCCGGCCATGATACCAATTCACCCAAACCGGCCCAAATTTACACCAATGAATTGCCTTCCCTTCCCCTATCCAATTTCCCGGTTAGTTTGTCTCGAATATGCCTAGAACGGTTCGAATCTTAATTTGAATATTTCCGGTAGAACCCTAACTTTCCCAAATTGGACCAAATTGACACTACATGATCTCCCCACTTCCCTCGTGTTGAATTCAACATTATGGGCCCTCGAATCTCTATGGAATCAGCCGAGCTTTTTAATTTGGAAACTTGCCAGTGGGTCTTCATTTTTATTTTGTTCTTGGTTTGGTAATTTGCCCTTTTATTTGTTTATCTGAGTTCCTTTGTTTTGTTTCTCTCTTATAGTTCTTGGTGTTATTAGTCGACTTTTTGCTCATCTTTATTCAATAACTTCCTTTCCCTGAGATTAATTTCGTAATTGATTGATGCCAATTAGCTTGTTATTGTGTTTAGTTTGTTGGTCTGAGTTTATTTCCAGTTGTGTTATGCTAGTTGTCTTGAACCCTAAATTTAGTTTGACTCTCAGTTATATCTCTTCTATTTTGTTAATTAGTCTGTCAGGTTTGTTTTGAATTGATTCCTGTTAGTTTTGTTTATGACAGTTTTAGCTTAATTAGTTAAATCTTAGTTTGTTAGTTCTAGTTTGAATTAGGATTAGTTTCCAATATGTTGATAAGTCAGAAATTAGGGATTCGTTGGCTATAGCTGTGATAATGTTTAAACTCAAGGGCAAAATTGTGAGTTCAATTGGAAATTTTACAAATGGCTGAAACTAGAAGGTTCTAGAATATGCTAGAATAGGATTTTAGTCACAATTTTAGAAGTTTAGGGAGTGACTTGAGTAACAAGTTAATAAATGAAGGTTTGAATTTAAATGAGTGAGGGATTAAGTGAAATAAACCAGGGACTGAAAATGAAAACAGAAAATTGGGGGGCTGCCCTCATTGGTGCCTATAAAAGGGTCATTTCCATGCCTTGTTGAAGAAGTTTTGGGAGCCTCTAAAATTCCCTCCAAAAATATTCTATAGTTTCCAGAGCTAAAATTCGATTTTCAGATTAAAAAAAAACTAGATCTGAAATTTGAAACCTTGTTTAGATCTTAAACTTCTCAGAAAAATAAATAAAAATAGCAGAAAACTCCAAAAAAAAATATATACTGTTACATTGAGATTTTGTAGATTGCTTGCAAGTTTAGCTGATTAATCTGAGTTCCTAGTGTTCCTGGACTCAATTAAAAGTCGTTTTGGGGGTTTATTCAAACTTTTTGGGTTGTTTCTAACTGCTGAAGTTTCAGAAAATTTTTCTGGGTTTAGTTTCGAATCACTTTGGGTTTATTCAAGTCTGCTTGGTTGAATATTGGTGCTGTGTTTATACAATTCAATTCTGGGCTGATTTTGATAGCATTTGTTTGGGCTGTGAACTCGATTTGAGCTACTGCTGATCGTCTGATTATTGCTGTTGATTCCTCATTCATTTTCATTCTACTGTCCAGGTACATACCTTGAACCAGTTGTGGTGTAGCTCAAATTGGAAATGGAATGAAAAGTATACATGATGTTTGCCTCTCAATATATTCAGTTGGTTCAATATGTGTTAACAGCTTGGTAGATGTAGTTGTCTAGTATAATTGTTTCATATTTGTAATTAAACGGACTGTCCATATTACTCTTCATTTCTGCCGGAAGTTAATAGGTTTTTTGCTTGTTCTTTTAATATAATTATGCATGCTAAATTACGGGATGAGGATCACACGTTTAAGGGATATTGATGGCTGGTAATCATACTTTGCATTGAGTAATTCAATCAGTGATTATTTGTTTTAGAGTATCAGTTAGTGGTTAGATTCTGAATATCAAAGGCTAATGAGTTAGTAAAGGGATGACTGATGCTTCTCTATTCTATTACAACTTAACTCTGGAAATAAAAACCCTGCGCCTGCTTGGATTCGAATCTTAGGTGGCTATATATCTATGTCGATTTGTTGAGTCTAAATGACCTCAATTTCTGAAACTAATCCTTGTTCTCAAATCATCAGGCTATTTAGGTTCATCATTTTGTGTCCTGCATATGACAATTTATTGCCTTAATCTCATCTTCATAATAACGTGATGTTGAAGTCAAAGAGTTAAAGTGTAGTTGATAGCCATGTTAGTTAATCATTTTGAACTTGCTCTTAAATTTTCAGAAATTGTAGTGTTGATTTACTAGCCTCATGAATCTGATCGTATGTTACAGACCTGGGCCAACCGTGGAGGCTCAAAAGAGTTACTGAAGATTGGACCTCATAGTATGATTTGGTAAATAATAGCAATCGATGGTATTAAGTGTTAAGGCCCTTTTAGAGACAAATGAATAGAAAATCATAGTTGCTTTTAGGTTTACCTTTAATAAAAATGAGACCAGCCTCGCCAAATAAAACGCATAAATTGCGGGGCCCTCAATAAATATTGTGATAAAGTATCTAGACTTCAGGATAGTCCGTTTAGCGAATTTCACAGCCTTCCCTAAAGATAATAATGCGATAGTCTCTTTAGGCACGTACATTAAATAATTTTACCTTCCTAACTACGGGTGCACATTTATGTGACCCAAATCCAAATCTCAACGGAGTCGAAATGTGATGACAACCACGGGTGCACTGGTGCGACGTGGTTCGAGACGCATTTTCACGACGTTGCAATTCTTATTAAAAAAAAATGCAGGTTACTAATAAAATGCACATAAGTTAGAACGTGTTTTGAAATCAGATAAAAGCAAATACAACAGTTGAGCGACCGTGCTAGAACCACAGAATATGGGAATACCTAACATCTTCTCTCGTGTTAACAGAATTCCTTACTCGGATTTCTGGTTCGCGGACTGTTAACAGAGTCATACTTTTCCTCGGTTCGGGATTCAACCGGTGACTTGGAACACAATTAATCTCCCAAGTGGAGACTCTAAATATTAATAACAAATCCCGTTCCGATTGTCCTTTAATTGTAAAAACTCCTTTATACCCTTGCGAGTGTAGTGAAAAAGGAGGTGTGACAACCCAAATCCAAATCTCAACAGCGTTAGATAAAATATGTCATGGATTGCGGGTGCATTTCATGTGACGTGGTTTAAGACGTGTTTTGGATAACGTTGAATCTTCCTAAAAATAATTTAAAAGCGGCTAATAAGATAAAATTATACCATAGTTCAAAACATGTATTAAAGTAAGATAATAGGCCAATTATAATGGTTTAAGCGACCATGCTAAAACCACGGAACCCGGGAATGCCTAACACCTTCTCCCGGGTTAACAGAATCCTTACCCGGATTTCTGTGTTCGCGAAATGTAAAACACAGTCAATCTTTCCTCGATTCAGGATTTAAAACCGGTGACTTGGGACACCATAAATTATCCCAAGTGGCGACTCTGAATTTTAAATAAAATAATCCCGTTTCAATTGTCACTTAAATTGGAAAAAACTCCCTTATACCCTTTCGGGTGTATAAAAAAGAGGTGTGACAGTTCTGGTGATTCTGCTGGGGATAAGAACCCAGAATCTTTGGTTCAGGGTTCAAGAATTCGAGCTTAGGATAACTGTTATAGTTGATTTGTTCTATCTGATTTTACATGTTGAGCCTAATATGCTAAATGCCGCTTTTACTGCTTTGATATTGTTTGGATTGTATATAAACTGTTACGAAACCCTCCTCTCTCTGAGTCTTCTAAATCAGAGAAGGGTGCACTTCGTATAGCTTCTCTTCTGCTAGAGTCATATCGCAATTTTAGAATGAGGTTCGGACAAGTTGCAAAGCCGACGAAGTTTCTGTATTCCCGGTACGCTGCCCCCTCTCGGCTCGAGCTGTCTGCTCGGGTAAGCAAGGTATAAAATAAATAAACCCAGGTTTTCAAACCTAGTATAACATAACCTTATGCCAGATCCCTAGTAGGAGCGCTTGTTTGCATCATGTGCATTTTGACTTTGGGGACTCAACACAGGGGTTGGGTCCGTCTAGGACAGGTGCACCTGAAATCAAAAGACCATCCTGATGCATTTTGCTTGCTAATTGCGCATTTATTTGATTTGGACTGCATGTTGACCAGCTTCTAGAATAAGGGAAAATTGAGAAAAACAGAGTTGAGGTAAGAGAGAGGAAATTACCCGCCTGTGAAAAAACCTGGTATCCAAAATACCCCGAAACTCTGCCGAAATTTTCAAAAAAAAAAAGCTATTTCAAAAGTTTGTGTTTTCTGTTGTGTCAAATTAGCCGAACTATGCAAGTTTGATTCTCACCGAATATGGGATACGTAGGCAACCCTCATCGGGTCCAACTATTTTTGCAAAAATAATCCAAAAATATGAAATGTCGTTGTTTTGTCATAAATAAATTAGGTGGCGCCATTCTTGTCCAAAATAGCCAAAAATGCCCCAAAAGACGTCGGAAGGTTGATTTTGCAAGAATAGCCACCTAGGGCCCTTTTTCAAAATTTTTGGTTGATTAACAAAAACAGCCCTGAAAATTGTTTTTTTAATTATCTTGAGGTGCTGAAGGGTTGTATTCGCAAGAATGTTTTGTTCTAAATTTTGTGAAATGGGTATTTTTTTTAAGTCAATGTAAATCATAATTATTTAACTAATCACCTTAAATAAATGTGCAGGATGAGCACAATTGAAAATGAACCTTCATAGTCCGCGAGATCCCGTTAGAACTACATATGTGGTGGCATGATTTGGGAGAGGTCAGTAGAGAAATTGTGATAAAAGCTTTGGGTGGTGTTGTTGGGCTTCTGAAGATCAAGCCGAGGAAGGATATAATTGAGGCTTTAATACCCTTTTGGGACCCATCACATAATATGTTCCATTTTGTTGATTTTGAGCTAACTCCTACGCTTGAGGAAATAGTGGGCTACGCTGGCTTCAGTGGGAATCTCAGAAATCAATATCCGGTGGCACCTAGAATAGTGAATCCTCATAAGTTTCTGGACCTGTTAAGCATCAGTCGGAAAGTTCAAGACGGAAATTTTGCCAAAGGATTGTGCTCATTTTATTTCTTGTACCGACGTTACGGGAATCCCCGCGGTTTTGAGATGCCAGATACCGATCTTACTCACTCGGGGAACAAAGATAAGTGGGAAACTCGGTGAGGATTGGCGTTCATAGTGGCATTCCTGGGTGTTTTGATTTGTCCAAGAAAAGATGGAAACATAGAGTTGGGGCTTGTGGGGATAGCCGATTTCATGACCAAAAAGGCAAATGGCACCATTGTACCGATGATCTTGGCGGAGATTTACCGGGCTCCAATATTTTGCCGAGAAAGGGGAAAGTTTTTTGAAGGATACAATATGCTTTTACAACTTTGGATGGAGGAACACCTCTGCTACCGTCCGGGTTATATGAACTGTGGCATGACCGATCTTGAATGCATTGAAAAACATGAACAATGGGTGGAGGGTTATGAGTTACCGAATGGTACGGAAGCATGGTATGCACACTTGAGCTCCCTGACTGCGAACAAGATTGAATGGACATTCGGCTGGCTCTCAATTAGTGAAGTCATTTATATGTCGGCCGAGGTGTGTTTCCTTCTATTGATGGGTCTCCGGAGCATTCAGCCTTATGCCCCGCACAGAGTTCTACGTCAGTTAGGTAGGTACCAGACCTTTCCACACGATGAGGATTTGACTCGGCTGGTCATTGAATTGGAACCAAAAGCTGCTTTCCCAGAAGAAATGGTGCGTTGAATTTGGCATCAATGTAGGTTCTTAGAGCCGAAGACTCAGGTACGGGATCTATCCAGAGGCGAGTTGGAGCCTAGTTACACTGCTTGGTACGGAAAAAGATCCCGAGTCCATCAAGAGCCTGAACGGCCCAACAAAAGACCCCATGCTCAATAGTTCACTGATGGAGCAAAGGCGCAATGGGATTGGTTGGCCAAAGAAAATGAGTATAGGGCCACCATAAGCAAGCTGGAAAAGCAAGTCAAGGATCTTCAATTTGAGAATGGTTTGCAAGCCGCCGCGGATGAGGGCGAGAAGAAAAAGCTAGCCAAAGAGAATGATGCCCTTCGAGCCCAAATTCGAGAAATGAAAATAGCAGCTGAAAACCCCGCCAGAAGTGCAAAAGATGAAAAACTTATAGATAACCTTAGGCGAAAGGTGTGAGTATGGTTTTGATCTGAATAAGGCAGAGGAAGAACTAGCAAGGGCTCGAACAAAATTGGCTAAGAATGTGGAGGAACGAGCGCGCTTGGTTAAACAGTTAAAAGAGAAATATGACAATGAGGTCGTGGGGTTGAAGAAAAAGATCACCGTCTTTTAGAACAAAATGACCAAGCTGGCAAAAGATTTCAAAGCAGGAAGAGAACACTGTTATGCAGTAATGTCGCACTTAGAAAAAGATATGCAACAGCTTCAAGAACAAAATCACATAGCTGAACAAATTTTGGAAGCTAGGATCCAGCAGATTGGGCATTTTTTGCGAGAGAAGGGCATCATAAGGGAAAGGGTCAGAAGGATCGCCAACTACATCACAATGAAATGCAGTGAATGTGAGGACATGACTAGAACCACCTTCGTCGTTGCGGTAATGACCTTTGTCCGCCAGATAATAAGTGACTTAGAGCATCTTCAAGGGGATCTCGCGCATAGGCCCATGGCGAAATCGAATGATGTCCCACGGGCCCCTGGAGCAATTGAGGCATTGATGTATTCATGATTTTTATTCGAGTCTGTATTTTAACTTTCTTTGTTGGAGTCTGTTAGTCTGTTTTTGAGTCTGTATTTTCATCTTTCTGTTGGAGTATGTTAGTCCCCTCTTTTTTGAGTCTGTTAGTTTTTATGATTAAATTCTGTAGGATGATCCGTTGTAATCAAAACGCTTTATTTTATGAAAAATTTGAAAATCCCAAATGTTTTATTTATTTATTTTTACATTTATTCCCCAAAACTACGCTTGGTCAGATTCATGCGGCGTCATGATATGTAGGCAATCCCCATAGGATTCGATCATAACTAGAAAAGAAAAGGAAAAAGAAGGAAAAGAAGAAAAAAAAGAAGAAAAAAAAGGAAAAAAAGAGAGAAGAAAAAAAGAGGGAAGAAAAAAAAAAGAGAGCGAAAACATGAAACTTTGGATAAGAAACAATGGAAAAACAAGAGAGAAAAATGAGAAAAGTAAAGAACAACGAGAAATCAAGCAAAGAAAGGCAGGAGTGAAAAAAAGAAGAAGAGAGAAGTGGCGAAATGGAAATTAGGGAAAGCCGGGATGACGCAAACAACCGATCAAATGCATAATAGAAATGGTTAACTGCTTAGGTGCATTGCATCCCCGATGTGCGGTTGCCTATCTGTTAAGACCTAATCGCTAACAAGTTTGTTGTTGTCATCAAGTTCAGGCAGGTGGTTAGTTTGTTTGGTATTCTGGCAACTCATCCATACAAAATCAGGTCCAAAAACAAGTTGATCATGGCTAACCAAGAACTGGATACAAGTGTTATTGATCCACCAAGAGAGGGGGAAGAGTCTGATGTTAATCTGAAAGAGGAGTTGTATAAGCTGAAACAACATATGGCAGAGATGTACCAGGCATGGGTAAAAGGGCATCCACCACCATCCTACCCCGCTAACCCTGCTTTCATCCTGCCGTTGGCCCAATCCCAGGAACCACCCACTGTTGATTTATCTCTAGGCTTTCCCATTTACCACCACTACCAAGGCACCACTTCCCAAACACCACAAGCTCCACTACCCAAACCAGTTCCATACCCTCCTCCACCAGCCAACCCTGTTTTCGTGGCACCCCCACCCACTACACTCCACCGATCCTTCAGTGAGCCTCTATTCCAGACCCAAGATAACCAATACTATCCCCAGAGCCTACTTTCAAGGTCCCAGAACCTTACTCCTACACTCCTCGTTTCGACCTCCCTATTGAGACTGAGAAACCACCTAAAAATCCGAAACAAGAGGAAATGTTCAGGAAGGTTAAAAGCTTGGATCAGTTTTGACCTCCCTGTTGAGACTGAGAAACCACCTAAAAATCTGAAATAGGTGGAAATGTTCAGGAAGGTTAAAATCTTGGAACAGTCATTCAAAAACATGCAGGGATTGGGAGGCTAGGTGAGCGTGGCTACAAAGATTTGTGTATATTTACTAATGTTCAGTTGCCTGTGGGATTTAAGATGCCAAAGTTTGATTTGTATGATGGGCATGGAGACCCGGTAGTGCACTTGAGAGGATTTTGTAATAAAATGAGAGGAGCTAGCGGTAATGACGAGTTATTGATGGCATACTTTAGCCAGAGTCTGAGTGGTTCGACGTTGGAGTGGTACACTCATCAGGATCACAGAAAATGGTATACATGGGATGATTTGGCCCAAGCATTTTCCTGTCACTTCCAATACAACCTCGAGATTGTTCCAGATCATTTGTCTCTGACTAAGATTGAGAAGAAGCCTAGTAAAAGTTTCGGGGAGTACAGTTTTCGTTGGAGAGAACAAACGGCAAGGGTTGACCCTCCGATAAAAGAGAGCAAAATGGTGGATTATTTTCGGTAAGCCCTGGATCCCACTTATTACAGCCATCTGGTATCAGCCATAGGCAAGTCCTTCAACGAGGTAGTGAAAATAGGCGGCATGGTGGAAGAAGGGCTTAAGTCAAACAAGATCATGAGTTACTCGACTATTAAGGCAATAACCCAAGCCATTCAGAACAGTACTGGTGGAGTAATTGGAAAGAAAAAGAAAGAAGATGTGGCGAAAAATGATTCAGGATCATGGTTTGGACCCAGGGGCCCATCACACCATTATATTCAGTCTCGACCCCACCACCAAACCTACACTCAAACCTTATATAATCCACCCTAGCATTACTTCCCATCATCGGACCCTCATTTTTCTGTCCACCACGCCCAAACATACACTCAACCTCCTGCCCATGCACAATGGCGTGCGCCAGCCCTACAAAATATCTACCCTGCTCCATAAAATGCTTACCCACCCCCACGAGCCTATTAAAACCCTGCTGGCCCAGGTTTTTAGCCCAATCAAGCATTTAAAAATGAGAGGTTGCAACGAAAGAAAACCTTTACCCCGTTGGGGGAGTCCTATACTAGTTTGTTCCATAGACTGAGACAATTGGATATGCTGAGGCCAATTGAGTCGAAACTGCCAAACCCCCCTCCAAAGAATCTTGATTACTCTGTAAGCTGTGAATATTGTTCTGGTACTCCGGGGCATGATATGGAGAAGTGCTGACACTTGAAAAATGCCATCAAGGAGCTTAATGACACAAACCGGATTGAAGTCCAAACTCCAGAGGCACCCAACATCAACCAGAACCCACTACCAACCCATCAGGAGACAAACATGAATGAGATAGCACATACGGGAGGGGAGCCAAAGAAGCCTTCACAGACCGCCATGATGATTCGGTCCTGTGAGGTCAAGCCAGTTAAATAACCAATAGCTGAAGGGTCAATAAACAAGCTGAGCATGACAAACGGTGAACCATCTGTGGTAGTCAAGAAAGGATCCCCAAGTGATGTGGAGGCAAAGCAAGAAAAGTCAAAAGTGGTTGTGCCGAGAGTGGCAAACAAGCCTATCATAATTGTAGAGGGTGCCCGTATGGATGTTATCATCATCAAGCATGTAACTCAGTTGCCAATTGTCATCACCAAGGTAATCCCATGGAACTATGAACGGGTGATAGTGACCTATAAAGGAAAGGAAGTGAAAGAAGAAGTTAATGAGGCCGAGGGATTAACTCGTTCGGGAAGATGCTTTGACCCAGAAGAGTTAAGTAAAGCTTAAACATCTAGAGACAACCCAGTTTTAGTGAAAAAAAGCAGTGGCTGAAGAAGAGGCGGAGAGTTTTTGAGAAAAATGAAGGTACAAGACTATTCCCTCGTGGAGCAATTGAGAAAGATGCCTGCTCAGATTTTATTATTGTTATTGTTAATCCACTCAGACGAGCATCGTCAGGCCTTGATGAAAATTTTGAATGAGGCTCATGTTCCCGACAAAATTTCAATAAACCATCTAGAAAAGATCGCCAACAAAATATTTGAGGTGAACAGGGTCACTTTCTCTGATAACGAGTTGCCTGTGGAAGGTACTGAGCACAACAGAGCTCTATATCTGGCGGTGAAATGTGAAGATTTTGTGGTCACCAGGGTGTTAGTTGACAATGGCTCCAGTGCAAACATTTTCCCTCTCTCTACTCTGAACAAGCTGAAAGTTGATGATGAGAGGATTCACAAAAATAGCATATGCGTCTGGGAATTTGATGGTGGAGGGAAAGATTCAGTGTGTGATAAAGTGCTTGAGTCGACAATAGGACCGATGGAATTCACCATAGAGTTCCAGGTGCTGGATGTAGCCGTCTCCTACAATTTTCTGTCAGGTAGACCTTGGATTCATGCTGCCAAAGCAGTCCCGTCCACTCTGCACCAGATGTTCAAGTTCGAATGGGATAGACAGGAGATCGTCGTGCATGATGAGGATAATTTGTATTCTCACAGAGATGTCGTGGTCCCGTTCATTGAGGTTGAAAATGGCAAAGGGCCATAGGTCTATTAGGTTTTTGAAACAGTGCCGATTGAGAAGTTTCTAGAAGGGAAATGTGTTCCAACTCCAAAGGTAACCTCTGCATCAGTCATGGTGGCCTTTGAAATGCTGAAAAACGGCTTTGTGCCTGGAAAAGGTCTGGTGCATATCTGCAGGGTATCATACAACCAGTGTCCCTCCTTGAAAACTTTGGTACGTTCGGTTTGGGATTCAAACCCACAGCAGCAGATCTGAAGAGGGCTAGAAAGTTCAAGCTGTAAGGCCCCGTAAAATTTTGTACTCAAAACCTAGTAGCTTGTGGTGTCCAGATCCGGATATGTGATAGAGATGTGTAGAATTCTCATGGTTCGGACCCTTGGTATTGATCCAAGCTCTTAAAAATCAAGAATCAAATTTTTTCCAGAAAATTGCCATTATGCGGTCCAGAATGCGATCGCAGATCAGGTATGAGGACCGCATTTCTACCGTAGAGTTAACCAGTAAGTTAGTCGAAATTGAAGTGAAAATGTGTTCTATTATGCGATCGCATAATCAACACGCGGACCGCATAATCGTCGCATAAATTCCTCAAGGATTTGTGAAGGTCAATTCTGCGGTGCATTATGCGATCGCAGAATAGGAATGCGGACCGCATTTTTGTCGCAAACCCAGGCAGAGAAGTCAAATTTTAAAAGCACTTCTGCGGTCTATTATGCGGACCGCATTTCCACTCTGCGATCGTAGAGTGCGATCGCAGACCCGACTCGGCTCCAGATTTTCTAATTTTTTAACCCGATCTCTTCTTCAATAAAACACCACAACCCTTCATTTTTACATATTTTTCTGGACAAAACTAGAGAGAAAGTCTCATCCTCATCAATTGATTTTCCAAAGTCATCCAAGCTCGGAAAATTTCAACTACTTGTCTTTATCTCCACCCTTGCAGGTAAAATCCCCAACCCTTCTTCATTGATTTTCATATTTAAATAAAAAAAGGGGGATTCTCATGAATTAATTCTTGAAAATGGAAGTTTAAATACTCATGCATGTCTATTATAACCTAAAATCTTGTATGAGTAATTAGGTAGGAGTAAAAAATTGTGTAAAGGAGGGTTGATAACCTAAATATGCTCCGGTAGTGATTGTGAACTTTGATTCTAAGAAATATATATTAATTTGTGCACTAGATTGACGTTGCTAGGCTTTTTGGTAAAGTTGGAAGTAGATATTGAAAGGGAATTTGGCTCCAGGTATGTATGGCTAACCTTGATCTTTCTAGAATCGCCTTATGTGGAGTACGAATGTTTTGTATGTGATATCTGCATGGCTTATTCATGAAATTATTGTGATTGTGCTTGTAGTAAGAATTGAGGAACAAATGATGAAAGAAAATCGTAAATGGTGCAACTGGAATAACTGTGATAACCACATCTATGGCTTATTGTGGGCGATTGTCGGTGTGATGTAAAACACATGTGAGTTGTTGGATATGATGGAAAATAGTATTGATGGCTATGGAAATGCTTGTAAATTGTTGATGTTATTTCTTAAGATGTGTTGTTGTTGATCTTTGTGAATTGTTGATTGTTCTTGTGTTGATTGGTGAATTATGACTGTACGGTGGGATCGGGTTATGCGCCGCAACACGAAGTTATAAGGTGGGGTTATGGTGATAAGGGTAGCCGAGGTAATAAGCGTGGCCGAAGCAATAAGGGTGGAAAGTGATCGAAATCACCATTAAAATAAACATTTGAGCAAATTGTGAAATCATTGGCGTGGTATTGTGGAAGGGGGAAACAGGAAAGATTGAAAACTTGTTTGGCTTTATTGTTCCTTTCCTTGTGCATTTGATTGTTGTTTCTATTACTGTTACCTACTTGTATATGGCTTGAGTTTACTTGGAGCAAGTTTGTTCATACATGCCAGTACAATTCAAGTGTACTTACGTCCCTTTTACCGGGGGCGCTGCATTCGTGTTATGATTGTAGGCGGATCTATAGCAGGTACTCCAGTCCACCGATCGTAGCTCTTCATCACTTCCCGTCAGCTGAATTGGTGAGCCCCTTTCCTTTGGGGCCCTGCGTGTCTCATGCCGCTTATGTTTTGGGATCTTATTTTGATATTTGTATAAGGTATAGCCAGAGCCTTGATACCGGCAAGTATGATATCATCCCTTTTTCATGTTTAGAGGCTCCGTAGATAGAAAATGTGGGTCATGAACTTATGTAATATGTATCTTGCATGTTGGGCTATGTAAAGTGTACCCCACGCTAAGAATCATGTACCATATGTATGTTTTGTAATAAAAAGGTGCTTTGATGGTTAATGGTTATTTCTCTTGGCTAATAGTTAATGAAAAATGCGGGGTAACACGTGGGGTAGGAGAGGCATCCAGGTCCACTTGACTAGGGCTACCCAGTCGAGCGCCGGTCATGTCCCTCGAATTCGAGGCGTGACAAACTTGGTATCAGAGCCTCAGGTTTTAAAAGAGTCCTAGGATATCTCGGAGCCATGCCTAGTAGAGCCCTTCTTATCGGTGTGTTGTCGACCACATCTATAAGTAGGGGGCTACACGGGCATTTAGGAAACTATCCTCTTCTTTGTTATTCCATATCGTGTGGTGAAGTGGAAATTGGAAGTATTTACGTCTAACTCATGCTTTGTTCCGAAATTTTCAGAAATGGCACCTAAGAAGTAAGCTACACTCGGCCTTGGGACCGACGCTACCCCAAGTGTGGCCATGAATAATGTACCTGATGCCGTGGGTGAGAGTGACACCCCAACCTTAAATCTGCCCGGCCCATCTATTCCAGATCCAAGCATTCCTGTTCCAGCTGCGGCAGAGGGTGCCACCATCCCTCCCGCCGATACTCCTAATCCTGATACTGTTCCAGCTTTCGGTCCCAGGGTTTCTGATGGGGACCTTAAAGGAGTCATCTGTATGTTGACCCACTTAGTGGCCGCCCAGGCCCAGAGATCTTATGATGGTCCTGTGTCCTCCAGCGGACAGGGAGATTTTGCCAGTTTCTGCGATTGGCCCCTCCAAAGTTCTCAAGCATAGACCCAGAGGCCGATCCGCAGGATTTCCTTGATGAGATGTACAAGACCCTCTGAGTGATGAAGGCTACAGAGACAGAGAGGGTTGAGTTGGCTTCATACAGGTTGAGCGGAGCAGAGCGTTCATGGTTTGAGATGTGGGAGGATTCTCGTGAGGAGGGGAGACCTCCGGCGAGATGGGATGAGTTTGTAGATGCCTTTATGGACCACTTCTTGCGTGCTGAGACAATGGCAGCGTGCCACTGAGTTCAAGGTTCTCAAGCAGGGCAGCATGAGCATTTGGGAATACCACATGGAGTTTGTGAGGTTGTCCAAGTATGCTCCTCAGTTAGTGTCGACCATGGATGCTCGAGTTCGACATTTCGTTCAGGGTCTTAGTCCTTTGGTGGTGAATGAGGCTGCTACAGCGGCCTTGCACTCAAATATGAATTATGGAAAGATTGTAGGATTCTCTCAGGCCACAGAGGCTAGGAATTTGAACATACGGACAGAAAGAGAGAGTAACAGTAGGGCCCGGTCAATGGGTCACTTAGGTAGACCAGTTCTGGGGAGAGGTTCATCAGGGCCATCCCAGTCATATGCTTAGTCCTCAGTGAGTGCAGCGCCATCTGTGCACAGTTACCAGTAGAGCAGTCACTCGAGAACAGGTTCACACAGCAGGAGGATTCGTCAGTCCGGTCGTCTAGGAGTGAGGTACCAGCAGCAGGGGAGAGCTACATGCCCCAAGTGTGGGAGGTTCCATACAGAGACTTGCTATTTGGATATCCTGGTATGTTATAGGTGTGGGTTGAGAGGCCACATCCGGCGGGACCGCCATGCGCCCAGCCAGGGTATGGGTAGGGGATCTGCCCAGTCATCCGGGTCTTCAATTGCTACATCATCCGTGCGTCCTACATCTCCTGCAAGGCGTGGTGCAGTTAGGGGTGGAGCTCGTGGTAGAGGTGGACCCAGGCGGTTCTATGCTTTGAGTGGTCGTCAGAGTGCTGAGGCTTCTCCAGATGTTGTTATAGGTATCTTGTCTGTTCAGGCCATTGATTGCTATGCTCTTATTGATCCGAGGTCCTCGTTGCCTTATGTCACCCCATTCATTATTTCAAGTTTTGGGATAGAACCCGAACAACTTCATGAGCCGTTCTCTATATCGACTCTGGTTGGTGATTCCATTATAGCCTCGCGAGTTTATAGGAATTGTGTTGTCACGGTGTGTGGTCGCATTACCACGTCCGATCTTATTGAGCTTGGAATGGTAGATTTTGATGTAATCATGGGAATGGACTGGCTTTATTCGTGCTTTGCTAAACTTGACTGCCAAACGAGAGTCATGAAACTCGAGTTCCCTAATGAGCCAGTTATCGAGTGGAAGGGGAATGGTGTGGTGCCGAAGGGTAGGTTTATTTCCTACCTTAAAGCTTCAAAGATGATTAAAAAGGGATGTATCTATCATTTGGTCCGGGTGGCGGACACCACATTAGAAGTGCCTGCCCTCGAGTCCGTGCCAGTTGTGAACGAGTTTCTGGAAGTGTTTCCAGATGAGCTTCCAGGAATTCTACCGGATAGGGAGATTGATTTCAGGATTGATGTATTGCCAGATACTCAGCCAATATCTATTCCTCCATACAGAATGGCGCCAGCAGAGTTAAGAGAGTTAAAGGAGCAGCTGAAGGATTTATTAGAGAAGGGGTTCATACGACCGAGTGTGTCGCCGTGGGGTGCTCCGGTTATCTTTGGCAGAAAGAAGAATGGGTCACTTCGGATGTGCATTGATTATCGACAGCTTAACAAAGTCACCATCAATAATAAATATCCTTTGCCACGGATAGATGATTTGTTCGACCAATTACAAGGTGCAAAGTTCTTCTCTAAAATTGATTTGCGATCTGGGTATCACCAGTTGAAGATCAGAGAGCAGGATATTCCAAAAACCGCCTTCAGAACTCGTTATAGTCACTTCGAATTCTTGGTCATGTCTTTTGGGCTAACCAACACCCCGGCAGCTTTCATGGACCTTATGAATCGGGTCTTCAAGCCATTTCTAGACTCCTTCGTGATTGTTTTTATTGACGACATCCTCGTTTATTCGTAGAGCAGGGAGGATCATGCTGATCACCTCAGAGCAGTTTTGCAGACTCTTCATCAGCACTAGTTGTACGCTGAATTCTCAAAACGTGAATTTTGGTTGGAGTCCGTCACTTTTCTGGGTCATGTTGTTTCCAGTGAGGGGATTCAAGTGGATCCCCAGAAGATTGCAGCGGTGAAGGATTGGCCTAGACCCACAACCCTGACGGAGGTTCGTAGCTTCTTGGGTTTAGCCGGGTACTACCGGAGGTTTGTGGAGGGATTCTCTACCCTCGCCTCCCCATTGACTGAATTGACACAGAAAGCAATTAAGTTCCAATGGTCTGACACTTGTGAGAAAAGTTTTCAGGAATTGAAGTCAAGGTTGACCTCGGCACCGATATTGGCCTTGCCGGAAGGCACAGAAAGATTTGTGGTCTATTGCGATGCTTCCAGGGTCGATTTAGGGTGTGTATTGATGCAGCATGGGAAGGTTATAGCATATGCTTCAAGGCAACTCAAGAGTCACGAGAAGAATTACCCGACGAATGATTTGGAGCTTGCAGCAGTTGTATTTGCCTTGAAAATATGGCGGCATTATCTTTATGGAGTCCATGTGGATGTGTTCTCGGACCATAAGAGTCTCCAATATTTGTTCAAATAGAAGGGGTTAAATTTGAGGCAAAGGTGGTGGTTAGAATTGCTTAAAGATTATGATATGAACATCTTATACCATCCAGGAAAGGCGAATGTTGTGTCCGACGCCCTCAGTCGAAAATCCATGGGTAGTTTGGCTCATTTGGGGGTAGATCAGAGGCTCCTAACTCGGGAGGTCTATCAGTTAGCCAGTCTAGGGGTTTGCATTTCGACCCAAAATGAGGAGGAAATTATAGTGCATAACAGAGCAGAATCGTCGCTCGTAGCGGAAGTCAAGGAAAAGCAGTTTATTGATCCAGCATTGGCTCAGATGAAGTAAGCAGTTTTGAATAACAAGACTTCAGCATTTTCACTTGGTGGCAAAGATGGTGTATTGTAGTGTTAAGGTAGGCTATGTGTCCCGGATGTGGATAATCTTCGGGAGAGGGTAATGGCGGAGGCTCATCATTCTAGGTATTCGGTGCACCCAGGTTCTACGAAAATGTATCACGATCTCAAGGAAATTTATTGGTGGAACGGTATGAAGAGGGGTGTGGCTGACTTTTTATCTAAATGTCAAAATTGTTAGCAAGTAAAAGCTGAGCATCAGCGGCCCGGTGGGTTAACCCAGCTTATGGAAATACCAATGTGGAAATGGGAGATGATCAACATAGATTTTGTGGTAGGATTACCTCACACTCAGTGAAAGTTCGACTCAATTTGGGTGATAGTGGATCGACTCACCAAATCAGCTCATTTCTTGCCAGTCAAGTCCACCGATACCTCAGAACAATATGCTCGATTGTACATCAAGGAAATGGTGAGGCTTTATGGTACTCCGCTCTCTATTATTTCGGATCAAGGGGCTCAGTTCATAGCTAATTTTTGGAAGAAATTTCAGCAAGGTTTGGGTACCCAGGTGAATCTCAGCACGACTTTCCATCCGCAGACCGATGGTCAAGCAGAAAGGACTATTCAGACGCTTGAAGATATGTTGCGGGCTTGTGTCTTGGACTTCAAAGGTAATTGGGATGATCACTTGCCCCTTATAGAATTTGCTTACAATAACAACTTTCATGCTAGCATTCAGATGGCCCCATTTGAGTCATTGTACGAAAGAAGGTGTAGGTCTCCGATTGGGTGGTTTGAAGTGGGTGAAGCAGAATTGATAGGGCCGAATCTCGTGCACCAAGCTATGGAGAAAGTTAAAGTCATTTAGGAAAGGATGAAAATTGCTCAGAGTCACTAGAAATCCTATGCGTATGTTCGTCGAAGAGAATTGGAATTCCAAGTTGATGATTGGGAGTTCTTGAGGGTATCTCCTATGAAGGGAGTCAGGCGATTCGGGAAGAAAGGGAAGTTGAGTCCTAGGTATGTCGGACCATATCAGATTACTCAACGGATAGGGCAAGTTGCTTATAAGCTGGAGTTGCCCCCTGAAATATCCCTAGTGCACCCGGTGTTCCATGTGTCTATGTTAAGGAAAGTAGTTGGAGATCAGTCCACCATCGTGCCAGTTGAAGACATCAAAGTTACTGAAGAGTTATCATATGAAGAAATTTCGGTTGCTATTCTTGATAGGCAAGTCCTTAAATTGCAAAATAAAGAAATTGCTTCAATTAAAGTGTTGTGGCAAAATCAACAAGTCAAGGAAGCCACGTGGGAAGCGGAAGATGAGATGAAAGAAAAATATCCCCATTTGTTTGAACAAGTCTAGTAGTGATCGTGCGAACTCTTGTCCCTAAACGGACTGGCATTGTGTCCCATATGGTGCAAAGATACCCCATTTCCCCCTAAATGCGTTACTATTGTAATTCTTCAAGTTGTGCCGAAACTGTATGTGTTGTGATTATTTGAGTCATATGCAAACCCTTTTGGTAAATGAAAGTTTTGTAAGAACTCTTGTGATAAGTAATTGGCTTATGATAGTGTAGATTGGTAATGATTAATTTACATGTGTATAGTGAATCGAAGTGGTTAAACTATATGGGACTCATTGTAGTAATCAAACTATGTGCAAAAGTTCGTCAAGTGATTGAATATGTGCAATTATTGAGGTAATGAATTGTACACCATTTGTAGGGATGATAGGAATTGTGCAATGGTGTTTGAAAATATGTTTCAGGGGCTCTCTGACAGGTAGATATGTCCATAATACAAAGGAAACTCTGGCAAAATTTTTCTAAAAATATGGGAGTTAGTTAAAATTTTGAGAGTCTGCATATCATGTTTTTCAAACAAACTGATTTTCAAAAATCCTCATTCGAGGACGAATGATTTTAAGTAGAGGAGGATGTAAGGCCCCGTAAAATTTTATGCTCAAAACCTAGTAGCTTGTGGTGTCCAAATCTGGATATGTGATAGAGATGTGTAGAATTCTCGCAGTTCGGACCCTTGGTATTGATCCAAGCTCTTAAAAATCAAGAATCAAAATTTTTCCAAAAAATTGCCATTATGCGGTCCAGAATGCGGTCGCAGATCAGGTATGCGGACCACATTTCTACTGCAGAGATAACCAGTGAGTTAGTCGAAATTGAAGTTGAAAATGTGGTCTATTATGCGATCGCATAATCAATATGCGGACCACATAATCGTCGCATAATTTCCTCAAGGATTTGTAAAGGTCAATTTTGCGGTGCATTATGCGACCGTAGAATAGGAATGCGGACCGCATTTTTGTCGCAAACCCAGGCAGAGAAGTCAGATTTTAGGAGCACCTCTGCGGTCCATTATGCAAACCGCATTTCCACTCTGCGATCGCAGAGTGCGACCGCAGACCCGACTCGGCTCCAGATTTTCTAATTTTTCAACCCAATCTCTTCTTCAATAAAACACCCCAACCCTTAATTTTTACATATTTTTCTGGACAAAACTAGAGAGAAAGTCTCATCCTCATCAATTGATTTTCCAAAGTCATCCAAGCACGGAAAATTTCAACTACTTGTCTTCATCTCCACCCTTGCAGGTAAAATCCCCAATCCTTCTTCATTGATTTTTAGATTTAAATAAAAAAAGGGGCGATTCTTATGAATTGATTGTTGAAAATGGAAGTTTAAATACTCATGCATGTCTATTATAACCTAAAATCTAGTATGAGTAATTAGGTGGGAGTAAAAAATTGTGTAAAGGAGGGTTGATAACCTAAATATGCTCGAGTAGTGATTGTGAACTTTGATTCTAAGAAATATGTATTAATTTGTGCACTACATTGATGTTGCCAGGCTTTTTGGTAAAGTTAGAAGTAGATATTGAAAGGGAATTCAGCTCCAGGTATGTATGGCTAACCTTGTTTGTAGAATTGCCTTGTGTGGTGTACGAATGTTTGGTATGTGATATCTGCGTGGCTTATTCATAAAATTATTGTGATTGTGCTTGTAGTAAGAATTGAGGAACAAATGATGAAAGAAAATCGTAAATGATGCAACTGGAATAACTGTGATAACCACATCTATGGCTTATTGTGGGAGATTGTCGTTGTGATGTAAAACGCATGTGAGTTGTTGGATATGACGGAAAATAGTATTGATGGCTATGGAAATACTTGTAAGTTGTTGATGTTATTTCTTAAGATGTGTTATTGTTGATCTTTGTGAATTGTTGATTGTTGTTGTGTTGATTGGTGAATTGTGACTATACGGTGGGATCGAGTTACGCGCCGCAACACGAAGTTATAAGGTGCGGGTAGTGGTGATAAGGGTGGCCGAGGCAATAAGGGTGGAAAGTGATCGAAATCACTATTGAAATAAACATTTGAGCAAATTGTGAAATCATTGGCGTGGAATTGTGGAAGGGGGAAACAGGAGAGATTGAAAACTTGTTTGGCTTGATTGTTCCTTTCCTTGTGCATTTGATTGTTGTTTCTATTACTGTTACCTACTTGTATATGGCTTGAGTTTACTTGGAGCAAGTTTGTTCATACATGCCAGTACAATCAAGTGCACTGACGTCCCTTTTGCCGGGGGCACTGCATTCGTATTATGATTGTAGGTGGATCCATAGCAGGTACTCCGGTCCACCAACCGTAGCTCTTCATCACTTCCCGTCAGCTGAATTGGTGAGCCCCTTTCCTTCGGGGTCCTGCGTGGCTCATGCCGCTTCTGTTTTGGGACCTTATTTTGATATTTGTATAAGGTATAGTCGGAGCCTTGTTACCGGCAAGTACGATATCATCCCTTTTTCATGTTTAGAGGATCCGTAGACAGGAAATGTGGGTCATGAACTTATGTAATATGCATCTTGCACGTTGGGCTATGTAAAGTGTAAACCACGCTAAGAATCATGTACCATATGTATGCTTTGTAATAAAAAGGTGCTTTGATGGTAAATGGTTATTTCTCTTGGCTAATAATTAATGAAAAATACGGGTTAACACGTGGGGTAGGAGAGGCATCCAGGTCCGCTTGATTGGGGCTACCCGATCGAGCGCCGGTCATGTCCCTCGGATTCGGGGCGTGACAGAAGCACATGGTGTGGGCACTTACAAAGCCTATCCCACATCTCTCCAGGTCTTTTGTCAAATTCTGTGCCAGGAAACGCCCAGTGACAACAGTTCCAAGTTCTGTGGTTGCATTGACGAAGAGTTAATTGAAAGGTTCCAGAGGTTGTTCGATGATGTGAACATGTTGGAAGTTGGAGAAGGTTCCTGCAAAGAAGATGTGCAGTTTGTCGGGACGAATGCAAAGCTTAACAATTGGAAGGCTACTCCTCTCCCTACCTGGAAGGATTTTTTGTAGTTTGCTTCGATTTTCTTTCAGTTCATCTGGATTATTCCAGGGTTGTAATTCAGATTCTATGTTCCATCCGTTTGGATGTATAAACCTTGTTATCTTTTATTTTCAATGAAATGCAATTTCCCTTTTCCATCATTCCTGATAGTTTTTTTGTTTTTCTTTTCTTCCATGTACAGTTCTTTTTATGCTAGTTTCAATGACATGACATGCATGAGAAATCTTCAGCCCAGTCTTAAAAGTCGATCTAATTCTAAAATAATAATTCAAGAAACAGATTGTGATAATGAATCAGAATATGATGAGGATGAGGACTTTGAAGATATTAGTAAGGAATTAAATCATTTTGAAGAAAAACCCAAGCCTAACTTGAATGATATGGAAGCAATCAACTTAAGGCACCCAAATAATGTCAGAGAAACTAAGATAAGTGTCCATATTGAGCCACAAATCAGAGAAGAAATAATCAAAGAACTGTTTGAATATAAAGATATTTTTTCATGGTCATATGACGACATGCCGGGTCTAAGCACTGACTTGGTGGTTCACAAATTGCCCACCGACCCGGCATTCCCTCCCATCAAGCAGAAGTTGAGAAAGTTCAAAACTGATATGAGTGTCAAGATCAAAGAAGAATTCACAAAGCAGCTTGACGCAAAGCTCATTCGAGTCACACGGTATCCCACGTGGTTAGCCAATTTTGTGCCTGTGCAGAAGAAAGATGGTAAAACTAGAGTGTGTGTTGATTACCGTGACCTCAACAAAGCAAGTCCAAAGGACAATTTCCCATTGCTAAATATTCACATTTTGATTGATTATTGTTCCAAGCATGAGATTGGGTCTTATATGGATTTCTATGCCGGGTATCATCAAATTTTAATAGATGAAGAATATGCGGAAAAGACAACATTCATCACACCATGGGGAACTTATTGCTACCGAGTGATGCCATTTGGTTTGAAAAATGCTGGGGCAACTTACATGAGGATGATGACGACCATATTCCATGACATGATACACAGGGAAATTGAGGTCTATGTGGACGACGTGATCATAAAGTCTAGGAAGCAGTCTGACCACATCAAAGATTTGAGAAAATTTTTCCAGAGGCTCCGTAGGTACAATCTTAAGCTCAACCCTGTGAAATGCGCATTTGGTGTTCCATCTAGGAAACTATTGGGATTTATAGTCAGTCGCCGAGGCATTGAGTTGGACCCATCAAAGATCAAAGCCATTCAAGAATTTCCACCTCCAAGGAACAAGACTGAGGTGATAAGTTTGCTCGGGTGATTAAATTACATCAGTAGGTTTATTGCTTAACTCACAACAAGTTGTGAGCCAATATTTAAGCTGTTGAAGAAGGATGCTGCGGTCAAATGGACTAATGAATTCCAGGAAGCATTTGATAGGATCAAAGAATATTTGTCAAACCCACCTGTATTGGTCCCACCGGAACCCATGAGGCCCTTAATTCTGTATTTGACAGTCCTGGACAATTCATTTGGCTGTGTATTGGGTCAATATGATGGCACTGGTAGGAAGGAACAAGCCATCTATTATCTCAGCAAGGAGTTCACTTCCTATGAGGTTAAGTACACTCACCTTGAAAAGATATGTTGCGCCCTAACTTGGGTAGCACAGAAGTTGAAGCATTATTTGTCGTCCTACACTCCTTACCTCATCTCTCTCTTGGATCCCTTCAAGTATATATTTCAGAAGCCCATGCCCTCAGGAAGGCTCGCAAAATGGCAAATCTTGCACACAGAGTTTGGCATTATCTATGTGACTCGGACTACAATGAAAGCCCAAGCATTGGCTGAAAACCCAATTGACGAAGAGTACGGACCATTGAGAACTTATTTTCCCGATGAAGAGGTGATGCATATTGATAGGGTGGAGCAGGTTGAGGAACCAGGATGGAAACTTTTCTTTGATGGAGGTGCCAACACGAAAGGTGTCAGAATAGGGATCGTGCTCATTTCTGAAACAGGGCATCACTACCCTGTTATGGCCCAACTTCATTTCTATTGCACCAACAACATGGCTGAGTACGAGGCATGCATTTTGGGTTTGAGATTAGCTGTAGACATGGGTGTGTCTAGGACGTCTTGGTCTTGGGAGACTCAAACCTCCTGGTGCACCAGATTCACAGAGATTGGGAAACACATGATTTAAAGCTCATACCATGCCGACAATATTTGTATGACTTTGCCAACAATTTCGAGCAGTAAAGTTCAGGCATATTCCAAGGATCCATAATGAGGTTGCCGATACTTTGGCTACCTTGGAATTAATGTTGCACCATCCGGACAAAGCTTATGTTGACCCTTTGCATATTCAAGTCTGTGATCAGCATGCTTACTGTAACATGGTGGAAGAAGAGCTTGATGGTGAGCCGTGGTTCCACGACATCAGGGAGTATATCAGAATGTGGGCATATCCGGTGCAAGCCACGGGGGATCAAAAGAGAACAATTTGATGGTTGATAAGTGGATTTTTCTTTAGTGGAGGAGTGTTGTACAAAAGAACTCTAGATCTCAGATTATTAAGATGCATAGATGCTAGACACTCCACGGCTATCATGACCAAAGTACATTTCGGAGTCTGCGGACAGCATATGAGTGGGTATGTTCTGGTGAAGAAAATTCTCTGAGCAGGTTATTATTGGCTCACCATGGAGCGAGATTGTATTCATTTTGTGCGCAAGTGTCATCAATACCAAGTACACAGAGATTTGATTCATTCTCCGCCATCCGAATTGCACACAATGGACCTTTATTGCTTGGGGCATGGATGTCATTGGACCAATTGAGCTAGCAGTATCCAATGGGCACAGGTTCATTCTGATGGCCATTTATTATTTCACCAAGTGGGTAGAAGCTAAAACTTTCAAGTCTGTGACCAAGAAAGCAGTGGTCGATTTTGTTCACTCAAATATCATTTGTCGTTTTGGGATCCCAAAGGTGATCATCACAGATAATGGTGCTAATCTCAACAGTCATTTGTTGAAAGAAGTATGTCAACAATTTAAGATTACACATCGCAATTCCACCCTATATCACCCCAAGGTTAATGGAGCAATCGAGGAAGCCAACAAGAACATAAAGAAGATACTTCGGAAAATGGTGGAAGGTTCTAGGCAATGGCATGAAAATTTGCCCTTTGCTTTGTGGTTTATCGCACTACTGTTCGCACTTCAGTAGGTGCAACTCCTTATTTGTTGGTATATAGTACTGAAGCAGTGATACCCGTAGAAGTTGAAATCCCTTACCATCGAATTATTGCTGAGGCCGAAATTGATGATGATGAGTCAGTCAAAACCCGTCTGGAGCAATTGAGTTTGATTGATGAGAAAGGATTGGCAGCAATGTGCCATGGTTAGTTGTATCAAAAGAGAATGGCAAGAGCGTACAACAAAAAGGTACATCCCCGGAAGTATGAAGTGGGTCTGCAAGTATTGAAACAAACATTAGGTCGAAGCAAAAGGCAAGTTTGCCCCAAATTGGCAGGGGCCGTTCATTGTAACCAGAGTGTTGTCTAATGGTGCATTGTATTTAACAGATATAGAAGGCAAATGTGTAGATATGGCTATCAATTCTGATGCCGTCAAAAGATATTATGTATGATTTCTTTGGTTTAAATTGTGTTTGTTTGTACTTGGCATGTTTTGAAGATCGGAATGACGAAGGCATTTTGTTCTGCTATCTAAACACTTTATCCTTTATTATCCTTTTGAGCCTTATTTATTTCCTTTCATACCCTTTTTTTGGAATCAGTAGCGAAATTCATGTAAAGAAGTAAAGGAGAAAAGAGAAGAGAAAAGAGAAGGAAATAATGGAAAAGAGTGAAAAGAAAAAAGAGAGAAAGAGAGAAAAGAAGGAAAAGAAAGAAAAAGAGAGGAGAAAAAAGAAAGAAAAAAAAGAAAGAAAAAAGGGAAGTAACAACCACAAAGCAATTCCTATATCATGAACTACGTTCGACCTGATTCTTTTAAAGGATACATAGGCAGCCTCACGGTTCGGTCCCATCAAAAATAAAAATAAAATTCAAAAAGTCCCCAAGCAAAGAAACTGGGGCAGAAGTTGTGGTTGTTGTAAGAAGTCTGATTCCAAAAGTTGAAATTTTGAACCCATTTGAATTGTTTTGAGCCTCTTTGATATCCTTTATTTCTAACCCTATCCAAAATCCCACATTACGGTCCAAAGAAAGACCTTCCGATCAGTCTTCAAGAGATGCTGAGTCAAACAAGTAGAAGTGATTCATATCAGGTGCAACACTCCGGTCTAAGCAGGAAAAATGAAAAATGAGAGAGTCTTATAGGTGAAACGCCTCATGGATACCTTAAAGGCGACGAAAGCTGAGAGAAATAAAAAATGAGAGAGTCTTATTTGTGAAAACCCTCATGGGCACCGTAAGGTGATAGTGAGTTGAGAGATGAACAAATGTGATAGGTTTGTCGGTTAAAACCCTTCAGGGCACCGCAAGCCGTACAAGGTCAGTGAATGGGCAAAGAAATTGGGTTATAGAGATCATGGGGCAAAGTATGACAACTGAAAATTGATTGATTGGACAGACTGGGCTGATTAATTTGAAATGCATGTCATTATCCTTGGTACCAGCTGCTCCACTCAGATAAGTCTCTTTTCTTTTTTTCCCCTTTAAACATTCATCCAGTTTTGGATTTTTCTTCCTTATTCCTAATTCTCAAAGTCATTGCTTTTTATTTCTTTTGGGTTTATTTCTCTAAGATGTTGCCAATGTCAGTTTGTTTAAGCAAATAAGAAAGGATCTTTGATCACGCCCAACTCTAGTCCTAAAAAGGATAAGCGGTCGTTGTAAATATAATCCGGTCTAAAAGTCCGGAGTCGAATCCCACAGAGAACTAAGGCTTAGTTGTATCTGTTTAATATCACCAAGAAGACAAGATTGAAAATAAATAAACATCTGAAAACTAACTATGCTTGAATTATAAACAATTGAAATAATGGTCTAAGGTAATGGTTTCCCCCGTTGTTGATTTCCTTGGTTGTATATTTCTTATAACTGTGACTTAGTTGCCTCTATCAATCATGAACTCTCCAACTACCATAAATCTCTCTCAAGCAATTATGATAATTTACTAGATGCACTCTCTCAAGCTACGCTAACTAGATTCGCATTACAGTTCACTTAGATCACACCCGAGGTATCGGTATCTCTAATCCAACCTCTAAACCCTCGGTTATGACTCTCACCTATACTCCGGGAGTGATGTTGTTCAAACAACTATCTAAATATGCACTCTCTCTCAAGCAAATAAATAATAAATAGGAACGACTAATTGAGGATCCTTTCAATTAACCACAATCAAAACGTAGGTGAACAAATAGAGATAAACAACCAATTCAAAACTATATTACTATAACAAACAAATCATCCACAATGGGTTTCACCAAAACCCTAGAAAACGAATTAGCTATTCATAATAGTAAGTAAAACTACAATACTAAAAATCATAACCAACAATGAAAAATAGGAAGAGGAAGGAAAAACTTGTTGAAGAATTCCCCGCCTTGCTCTCAATGTGTTCTTGCCTCCTTAGGTCTAATTTGTGTCCAAAATATGTCCCTTTTTTGTTCTTGGCCGGCCTCCTTTGTTTAATATAGGGTTTAGGGCTTAAAATCCCGTGTTTTGCACTTTGGTCCCTGAAATTTACGTGTTCTGCCGCGGTCCCAACGCGGTTACGCCGGGACCGCAGCCAAATAGGTCCTCTGAATCTTTGGTAATGTTCTGCCGCGGTGTTCTACCGCGGTCCTACTGTAATCGCGATTTTTTACACTATTCCATTTGGAATTTGGAAAAATGTAAAACATGAAAGTTGTATCCCTTTGAGTTTTATTTCCAACCATATATTGTGAATCCTAAATGGAATTCTGAGCAAAATGTTATGTCTATTTTACTAGACAGTGCGCAATATGCCTCCTCGAGTCTTTGTTTGTACTTAATTATCAAATTTGACCCCCAAACCAGATCCCGGCTTAATTACTTGAACTTTTACTCAGAATTCAAAGATCCAAATCACTTGAATTCATTCCATAACATCTATATAGCTCGAAATCTCTCCTACAAGGCATAAAACACACTGTTAGTGCAAAACACTAGCGATTAAAGCGCAAACTCAACTAAAGTGCAGTAAATTAGAGTGTAATAAGCGACTAAAATATGAAATTATAGCCTATCATCAATTTCAAAGCTCACTACTAACTTCCAAATTACACAAAGAAAAATGCGGCTAGAACATGCCAGAGATAGTATAATGTAAAGTGGGACATAAGTGTCAGTAAAAGTTCAATTGGTGGAATGGTCTAGTAATTTCGTGGGAGATGCAGAGGTTTAGATAGAAAGGTCAGAAATGTAAAACAACAGTTTGGGCATAGAGCACTCGGGTCATCCAGGGTCCTGCAGTTGAAGATCAGTCAGAAGATCAAACAATTCTTAGCCAGTTCAAGGCAACTAGTCAAAGCAAAGCACGGCAAGGGAAGAGCCACCTTCAGCAAGAATGCCACAAACTAACCACCACATTTTAAAATGAAAAGATTTGTCTTTGATTTGAAACAAGGGCGGAAAATTTCATTGGTTTCGGAGCAGCCCTCCGTAAGGAAAAAGCAAGTACCAGACAGGTTTGACCGTAAATTCTCAGGACCCTCTTATTTAATGGGACTTAGTTAAAATTCAAGACATTCATGAGAAACAAAATCTAGCATAATCTTTAGGCGTAATACATACGGAGACTCCTAAAGTTGGCACGATCTTTCACTTAGACACTTAAACTAGGTCTCTTTCCAATTAGACACGTTTCTTATGCAATTCTCATACCAATTAGAAAATTAAACTAGGATCTAACCCATGACCTTTTTGGATAATATAAAAAATCCTTACAAATAAACTTAACTTCATAACTAGATTTAGAGCACCTCCAAAACTGTTTTCTCCTTTCCTCTCCTTTCCATTTCTTATGCCAATTAGACCAGATATGCCTGGCACACATCCTAAATTTAGCATTGAGTAAAACTTTATTCAAAGCTGCACCAAATCCCTACACAATAATTAATAAGTCAGCAAAAAACGTGTCTAATTGGTACGAGAGTTACCTAAGAAACGTGTCTAATTGGAAAGAGGTCTAGTTTAAGTATCTAAGTGAAAGATCGTGCCAACTTTAGGTATCTCCGTATATATTATGCCTAATCTTTACCATTGAGGAAATATAAGTCGGTTCTGAAGTTTTCATTTTTAGGATAGGATTTAATTTAAAATTTTCAGGACCCTCCTGAATAATGAGACCTAGCTTTAAGAATTCCATTAGATAACAAGATTTAGCAGAAGTCATACCTTTAGAAGATATAATTTAGCTTTAAAACTAGCATTTTACTAGAAGTTTTCAGGACCCTCCTGGATAATGGGATCTAACTTTCAAATTCTTAGTGATATTTGGTAACATGATTCAATTAAAACTCACATATGTGTCCAGCTACCAAACTGGGGCAGAAAATTTTCTTTATGTTGTCTATTTTGTTGAAATCAGGTACCCACCTAGAGAGCAAGGGAGAACAACACGAGTTTTAAGGATAGAAAGTAGCTCGGGATCAAGAAATCAAGCACCCGTTTGGGGAAACTAGGAAGGATAGTTCATAGGAAAGAGCAGTCGCAAGAGGAAGTAGTTCAAGACAACAATCAGGAGCCCACTTAGAGAACGAAGCAACAGTTTAAGTATTGTTAATCAGGAGCCCACCTGAAGAACGAAGGGAAGTAGCAATTCAAGTGTTGGTAATCAGGAGCCCACCTGAAGAAGGAAGGGAGGCAGCAATTCAAGTGTTGGTAATCAGGAGCCCACCTGGAGAACAAAGGGAAGCAATTCAAGTATTGGTAATCAGGAGCCCACCTGAAGAATGAAAGGAAGAAGCAATTCAAGTGTTGGTAATCAAGAGCCTACCTGAAGAACGAAGGGAAGAAACAGTTCAAGTGTTGGTAATCGGGAGTCCGCCTGAAGAACAAAGGGAAGAAGCAGTTCAAGTGTTGGTAATCAGGAGCCTACCTGGAGAACGAAGGAAAGCAGCAAGGTTCAAAGGAGTGCACCAATCAGGATCTACTTGAAGAGCAAAGGGAAAGTAGTAATATTCAAAGAAAGTTCGGCAATCAGGAGCCCAGCTGGAGAACAAAGGGAGAACAAGGCAAGTTTCAGAGGAAAGGAAGATAATTCAAATGTTGGAAATCAGGAGCCTACTCGGAGAACAAAGGGAAGACAACAATTTTCAAAGGAAGACGGCTCAAGTTCAACAATCAGGCGCCCACCTGGAAAAAAGGGAAAGCATCTTAGATTATAAGTCAAGTCGGCAATAAAGGAATTTCACCTGGAGAGTACGAGTCAACAGAGCAACAGGAACTGCAAGATCAAGTTTGAAGATATAGATAGGATTCTTGTAATTCATAGATCATAGTTTAGTCTAGCTTCTTTTATTTTGTCTTGGTGTAATAAGGAGTTCAACAACCGGTAGTAGCATCAGCAATAGTGAAATCACAACTTCCTGGTAGTCCCAGCTACCAAAACTTCCTGAACTATACTGACCGAATTCCTTTATAGCCAAGGATATGTAGGCAACCTCGGAAGCAGGGTGCGGCAAAACCTTTCAAAAATGCTTCCCACGAAGTATTCAAACGTGCAAATATTGCTCGTATCCGTTCACTTTATCTTTGCACGAAAACTCTTCTTGTTTCCGGACAAAGATGGGCAGCTGTGAGCACGTGATTTTTGCCCTCTGTGAATTACTCCCCTAAATTGAAAAAAAATAAATTTTCCCATTTATTGCAATTTTGTTGATTGTTTGTAGCATTTTGCTAATTGTTTGCATTTGTCTGCGCATATTTAATTTTATTTAATTCATAAAAATACAAAAAATATATTGCATTTGCATTTAGGATTTAATTTTATATTTTTAGATTAATTAGTAAATTAATTTGTTTGACAAAAATAGAAAAAATCACAAAAATGGTTCATTTTGCATTTCTCACTTTTAATTTTGAATTTTGTAGATTTTTCTTTAAAATTAGGAGTTAATCAATTTTTGTAATATGCTTGAGTAATTGATATATTTTGATAGGTTAATTTAGCTTTAAGATTTAATTTAGTTTTTATTTTAATTTGAGTAATTCCTCTTCCTTTCTCATCCTTTTCTCCAGTCAGTTTTTGTTTTGATTGGGATTTAACAAGGGTCTGTGGTCGGATTACTTCCGGTCATTTTTCAGTTTTTTTTTCAATTTTTAAAAGTTGTGCACTGATTTTGTTTATCCACGTGTTTAGTTTTTAGGTTTAAGCTTCTGATCTTTGCCCTTCTTATTTTTAGTTTTGTAGTCTTTCTAATTAAGTTTGCTTTAATTTTGAATATGCAGTTTAATTATAGTTCATTAGTTAGCCTAAAAAGAAAGCAGTCGCTTAACTAGATTTTTAGCTTTTCTTAAAATCTTTCAAGTAATTACTTCTTTTGTTATTCCTGAATTACCCAAACGGATTTCGGATTGGTTTTGGGCCGTGTGGTTAATTTTGATCCACTTTAAATGGGGCAGCCCATTCGTCATGTTTAGTTATTGGGTCAATTTGACCCATTTCGTTTCATGGGTAAAAACAGGGGTCTTAAGGGTTAGATTAGGAAATTTAGGTTAGGGAAATTTTAATAACTAAATGGGGAAGCTTCCTAGAAGGTGGGCTTGGGGCTGTTTTGAAAAGCTGAATTTGAACTTAGGGATTAAACAACAAAAATGAGAATTCCAAAAGGATAAAAGAGCAAAACGAAAATCATTTTCCCCTGCCCTAAGGCTTGCCTATAAAGGCATTCTTTCTTCACTCACAAGTAAAAAAGATTGGAGAGATTAAAATTTTCTGAAAAGTTGCGAACGGCTAAGCTAGAAAGAACTTCAAAACTCTTGCATTTTTTGTAGAAAAATGATCTAGTTTTGCAATTAGGCTTTCTATTCTGAAACCTTCAAAGGATTTCTAGCCTATTATGGGATTCAAAGATGTTTTAAAGGCTGTCTGATTATTATTCTATTGTTGATTTTTGAGCTGATCCTGCTGTTGCTTCTTCTTTGTTGAGTTACCACTGCTGTTGCTTCATAACTTCAGGCTTTTGTGTTGTTTGTTTGCTATATTCAGGTACATATCTCTGATTCTAAACATGTAAGAATGACTCATTTGACTTAAAGAAATAAAGATCTCCATATTTACCTGATGTTTTCTATTGTCTTTATTTCAGTTTGTTAATTCATTTTTCTGTTTTATCACGCTATAAGTGATGTTATGCCATGAACATTCGAGATTTATGCTGAGAGTCGTATTGGGATTCTTCTTAGTGCTCATAATTTTAGTTTGCTTCGAATCATTTCTCCTAAAATTTAGATAGTTGTACTGTCATGTATCTTACAGTTAGATGTTGGTTTTTGATAACCAAACTCTTATCATTATATTTGATTTTGGACTGTCATGATGAAAACTTGATGAAAATCTGTTTAGTCGAATTAGTAGTTAGATTCTGCATTCAATCATGTTAAATAGTGCAGAGTGTATTAGATCTCTTCTTGCTATGTAATTTATTTTGATGTTATAATATGCTTTGTTGTATTTAAATAGTGTTGTGTTCACGGAATGGGTAACTCAATGTTTCTTAAGTAGTAGTTAGTATAGAGTCATGCTAAAAGAAAAGGAAAATGGTCTAGGAATCGAGTTATGCACTGATTTCTTCATCGTGTACTTGTAAGCATGTTTACTTTGAGGTTGATGTTTAGGTTCATAGTTGTTTATTGGGTAGTCCCATAGGATTTTGTTTGTCATTATATGTATTGAATAAAGGTTTAAGTGGATTTGAAATCTTGCAATTGTCTTTTGAAATTAGATAAAGACTGATTCGAGTATGATTGCCAAATGATTTTTTGTTATTGAAAGTCATGTTGGGTTCATGTCAATACTCCTGGTTTTAGATGCTATTTACGTGCCTGGGGACTCGAACTTGAGTCCTGCCCTCTTTAGTCCTTAGTTCTCAAAAGTTTAGGCCATTCTTTGGGCCTTGGATCATGAGGCCTCCTGAAATGGAACTGCATGGCCTCATCATGTTTGGGCTTGCCATTTTTTAATTTCCCATCTAAATGTTGTTGATGGCCCAAGTCACTTGTTTAAATAATTAAACCTATTTCTTTTTAACGCAACCCATTTTGGCTAGTTTGAATAAAATCTCAATTCCCTTAGTGCTTAATTAATTAGATTTCATTAAATAGATTTGGGGCATGCCATATTAAGTAAGATATAGTTTATGGCCCTCAAAGCTTAGTTTGAGTTTTCTTTAAAATCAGAATCGAGGTATGCCATGCCAAATAAAATCTCAGACGCATGGGCCTCACTTAATTTATTTTAATCCTTGAGAAATCGAGGTGTGCATTTAATTGAATTTTTCATGGCCCTCGCAAACCTGAAAGTGCGTAGTTGCTTAGGCGCGTAATTTAAATTAACATCCTTAAACTCGGGTGTGCATTTCATGTGACCTAAATCCAAATCTCAACAGCATTAGATAAAATATGTCATAGGTTGCGGGTGCATTTCATGTGACGTGGTTCAAGATGTGTTTTGGATAACGTTGAATCTTCCTAAAAATAATTTAAAAGCGGTTAATAGGATAAAATTATACCATAGGTTAAAACATGTATTAAAATCAGATAATAGGCTAATTATAATGGTTTAAGCGATCGTGCTAAAATCACGAAACCCGAGAATGCCTAACACCGTCTCCCGGGTTAATAGAATTCCTTACCCGGATTTCTGTGTTCACGGACTGTAAAACAGAGTACATCTTTCCTCGATTCAAGATTTTAAACCGATGACTTGGGATACCATAAACTATTCCAAGTGGCGACTCTGAATTTTAAATAAAATAATCCTATTTCGATTGTTACTTAAATTGAAAAAAACTCCTTTATACCCTTCCGGGTGTGTAAAAAGGAGGTGTGACAAGTACAGTAGGGTCAGCAGCCTATGATTTCAGTACTGTCTGCACCGCTACATAGAGTTGGAGGGCATACTGGTAGGGGCCATCCTAGAGGTGGAGGTCAGGCAAGGAGAGGTCAGGCAGCTACTGCTCAGTCAGGTGGAGGCTAGCCATTCGGCGCTCCAACCAGATTCTATGCCCTTCCAGCTAGACCATATGCATTGGCCTCAGATGTCGTCATCAGAGGTATTATTTCCATTTGTGGTAGAGGTGCTTCGGTATTGTTTGATCTAGGTTCTACCTATTCGTATGCATCATCTCTGTTTGCTCATTTTCTGGTTATTACACCTGAGCCCTTGGGCACTCCTGTTCATGTGTCCACTCCAGTGGGCAATTCTGTGGTTGTGGATCTGATCTACCAGTCCTGTGTGGTCATATTCTGTGGTTTCAAGACTAGAGCAGATCTCATGTTGCTTGATATGATCGATTTTGAGGTTATCCTGTGCATGGATTGGTTATCTTCGTATCACGCTATCCTAGATTGCCATGCCAAGACTATTACTTTAGCGATGCCAGGGTTGGCAGGGTTGGAGTGGAAGAGCTCCATAGCTGATACATCTAGCCGGGTTATCTCTTTCCTGAAGGCTATACAAATGGTCGAGAAGGGGTGTTTTGTGTATTTGGCTTTTGTTTGAGACACCACCGCAGAGACTCCAACAATTGATTCAGTTCCAGTAATTCAAGAGTTTGCCGCTGTGTTTCCTTCTGATCTTCCTAGCATGTCACTGGATCGTAATATTGATTTTTGTATTGATTTGGCTCCAGGCTTCCAACCTATATCTATCCCACCATATCGTATGGCTCTGAAAGATTTGAAAGAGTTGAAGGAGCAGCTTGAGGAGTTGTTAGCAAAAGGGTTTGTTAGGCCCAGTGTTTCACCTTAGGGCGCACCAGTGTTATTTGTGAAGAAAAAGGATGGAACTATGTGAATATGCATTGACTACCGCCAGTTGAACAAGGCTAGCATCAAGAATAAGTACCCGTTGCCACGCATTGATAATATGTTCAACCAATTGCAGGGTACTAGGGTATTCTCTAAGATTGACTTGAGGTCGGGGTACCATCAGTTGAGGATTTGGGACTCGGATGTTCCAAAGATCGCGTTCTGGACGAGGTATGGCCATTATGAGTTTCTGTTGATGTTCTTTGGCTTGACTAATGCCCAGCAGCATTTATGGACTTGATGAAAAGAGTGTTCAGGCCTTATATTGATTCCTTTTTCATCGTCTTCATTGATGACATCTTGATATACTTCCATAGCCTGGGCGAGCACGAGCAGCATTTGAGAGTATGCTTCAGACCTTGCGAGAGTAGAAGCTATATGCTAAGTTCTCCAAGTGTGAGTTCTGGCTAGAGTCAGTGGCATTCTTGGGGCATATTGTGTCAGGAGAGGGTATTAAAGTGGACCCCAAGAAGATTGAGGCAGTTCAGAGTTGGCCACGTCCTACCTCGGTGACTGAGATCAGGAGATTCCTGGGATTAGCAGGCTATTACAGGTGATTCCTGTAGGGCTTTTCATCTATTGTATCACCTCCGATGTTCTAAACGCCACACAAGAAGGGGGGGGTGATTTGTGTGGTACCCAATTTTCACTCTAGAAGAACGTGGTTCTTCTAGGTGTACATTCTACTACTGTTTGCGGAATTAAAAGCACATAAAATAAAGAACATAGAGATTTTTAGGTGGAAAACACCTGGCTCAAAAGGTGAAAAAACCACGACCTACTACTTAGTAGGATTTTCCCAAACTTCCACTAAAATCACTGAGCCAAAACAGCATTTACAAAACTCTTGTAAACCTAAGGATTAAACTCTAATCCCGTTGTGGCACACAGCCTCAACTGTTGCGACAACTTCAAGTTAACTCTAACTTGAATACTCAAAGTACCTAATACAATTGCTTCTATGAAAGCTGAAAGGTACAAGTTTAAATCACCTACTACAATTGAACTAGAATAAAAGAAAGACACAATGGAATTGGTTCTTCTATCTTGTCCAAGTAGCTTCAGGAACGCACACTTGAATCTCACATAAATTGCTTGCAAAATTGCCTCGCTCTTTTGCTCTCAATTTAGTTTAACTTCTGCATTTGTGCAATGCCTGTAAAAGAGAACAATCACTGTTATTTAATGAGTTAGTAATTAGAGTTTGATTAAGACTCAATTGCTGATCTTCCATCAAAGTTGAGTCCTTGAACAACACAAACTCCAACCCTATCCTTTATCCGGATTGTGTTCACTTCTCATAATGAGAATTTCACTCCTTATCTAATATGCAACCTTTTTGATCAATTCAGGAGATATTGCTACTTGATCACTGAGACTTATCTCTTTCACGTGCATCTCACATGTATAGGTTGATAAACTCTGTGCCTCACATGATGGACCTGGTCCATGACTGAGTTCATTTGTCATTCTTCAAAACTTCACCTGAAGTTGGGCCAACAAATTCCCTCTTTTTGATGATGACAAACTCTTGTGCATTGACAGACCAAAGAATTTGTAAGGACTCAGCTTAACCATCAACACTTAATTTAGAAGTTTAACTTATCATCAAGGACCAGATTTAATTAGGTTATAAATATCACATTATTTAGAATAAAAAGTAAAGCACAATATCTCTTCCCCCTTTTGGCATCATCGAAAAGTTGCATACACAATATGAATCCCAGATTTTAATTAAAACACATGGCCACTGAGGCAACTGCAAGTGAAAACATGATTCAAATTATCAATAATCAACAGACATAGTTAAACTATTAAGATCAGAATCTGCAAAGAACAAGATAAACGTCACTTGTCATTGATAAGGATATGTTTCCACAAACAAACCACAAAAAGAAAGAAAAAACTTCCAAAACATGAGCAAAAAACTGAAATATCCCTAAATCGGGTCGCTTGGGGTTACTAGACTTGATCTAAAGACAAGTGATGGAAGGCCTAGGGCTTGGAAGAACTATATAGTTGAGATTGGAGAAGGTTTAGCATATTCTGAAGCATTCCATCACTCTTCTCCTTTTATTTTGCTAGCTCAGTTCTAAGGCCATCTCTCTCAATCTCCAATTCTGCCACACATGCCTTGAGCCTAGCAATTTCATTATCCTTAGTTCCACACTCCTGAACAAGGCTCTAACCTTGCTGTTGATGGGTGTCTTCAGAGATGAACCAGGTTCAACTGGGTTGGCATTGACTGGATAGTCACAAGCTAGAAGAGTCTTGACGCCAAAATATTCCTTGCTTGATGCCATCTCCCATTTCTTCAAGGGCACATTCAGCCTGTCCAGAACAGTAGTCAATATGAACCCATATGGAGTGGCATGAGCCTTGGAGCCATTAATTACCCTGTCTAGTAATTTGACGATAAAAGCATGCCAATTGATCTGCATTTCTCTCGCAAGGCACTCCATAAGAACCGGATCCATGTGGTTGGCAGTGTGCCTTCTCTCCTGTCTACGCAGTAAAAACTTGTTGACAAACTCAAACAAGACCTTTTGCTCAGGCCTCATCTCACTTTTCTGCACAAACCTGGCTTCAGGCACATCTTCAGCAGCTTTAGCATCACAAAAATTCCTAGTGATTTGAAGAGCAGTAGGGAGAGAATCCAGACATGGCCACCTTTGCCTTGTATAATCATCATAACCTTCACTAGGTATATCCATAATCTCACCCAGTTTGAGTGCATCAAACTCCACTTTTACTCCTTTTACCAGGCTGGTGACTACCCCATTCTTCACAGTGGCATTTTCCATAAACTCAATCAATTCTTTCCTGGCCAGCCTTCCATCTATTGCAAGGACCATTTCCTTCCACCCTTGTGCAGTAAGAGCATATACCAAGCTCCTCATTCCTGGTTCATCCAGGTCTCTCAGCAACCTGCCTTTCAAAATTTTTCTTCTGCCAAAGTTGGCAAACCTGTCTTGCTCTTTCTCAGATTCCTCCTCTTCTTCTTCACCACTCCATTCTTCATCTTCCTCAGTAATTTTCACATGCTTTCCTTTCACTGCAGAACTTGTTCTTTTGGCTATAGAGGGTTCAGCAGGTACATTTAATAGGAAGACTTCTTTGAAGAAGACTTGGACCTTTTAGGCTTGGGTGTAGGAACCTCTTCAGTTGTTCCCCTTTCTTGATGGACCAGTTCCATCTCCTCTTCTTCTTCTACTAACTCTGAGCTTTCTACAACCTTGGCTTTTCCTTTTTCTTTCTTCTTCTTCCTGCTTTCTTCCAGAGCTTTCTGTATCTCTGCTTCACTTTGTTTGACCCTGCTTCTAGTAGCTCTTCCCTTAGGCACTTAAGGGGTAATAGGTTTTGGGGATGAAGTTTTGATTTTCTTGATTGGCTTAGAAGCAGTTGGAGCCTTTTCTGAAGAGGCTTTGTGCTTCTTTGGATCATAGCTAGCCCCAAACCTTTTCAGAAGGTCAGCCAGGGTTTCCTCAGCTGATGAAACGGGTTCTTCTTGTTGCTTGCTTAGATGAACAATCCCTTCAGCCGCCTCCCCAGAACCACTTCCCCTTGACTTGATGCCACTTTCTTCAATACTTCCATAGATAGCAAGAACCTTTTCCTTCCCATTTCCCCTCTCATCGCCACTTGCTCCCTCTCTCTCTTTTCCTTTCTTTTTACCTCCACTCCTACTTGATTCAGCCACCTTTACATCTTTAATAGGACCAACTAGAACAAACCTATTTTTAGTGCTTTCAAACACAGAATAAAATACCACACAAGAACTTACCTCGCCAGGGGTTTCTTGAATTTTCTCAGTGTCAGAAGACCCATGTTTTTCACTTTCACTGGCAGAAATAAAAGCTTCAGACTTAGAGCTGGAGTCAGATTCGTGAGCAGGGCTTTCTTTCTTTTGGCTAGCCTTCAATCTCTCATTTAGAACTTTTCTCAGGGCTCCAGATGCTACGGTTTTTCTAGACAATATTTTCTGCCTACGAAACCTAGGTTTTGGGGATTCACTAGGAGGAGTAGATAAGGATGTATTAGAGGGGGATGCTGGTGGGGGAGTGCCAGGATTGTCTTGGGGGTTAGACATGGTTCTTCATTTATGGAAGTGTTTTGGAAATTTTTAAGAAGAAAGGTGATTGGGATTTCTAGAGATGAAAATCAATTAGAACTGGAGATATAATTTTTGACGTTTATGGGATTATGAAGAAGAGGTGTTGTGTGTATTTAAAGACAATTAGTAATAAGTGCAGTAACGGCAGCCTTTTCAGGGGTCAATTAGAGATCTAATCAAGGTGTAATTCCAGTCTCTTAGTAATTATTAGGCATTGCTAGATTTTAGGCAAAAATCCCGAGTTTTAGAGTTCTCAGAGAATGAAACTGGCTCAATGCTCAACGGATAGAATTTCTGGGAATTTGACAAATGTAGGACTTCTGCTCATGATTGGATAATTAATATTTCTAATTATGCAGAGTATAAAAAACATACATGAGATTTCATATGAACACATACTGATGAATGAGGTTCTTCCTATAGAATTCTCTTGAACATGCCTCAAATGCCATAATAGAAAAACTTTGTAAGAGATCAGTGAGTCATATATACACATGTCACAGGAGTATACTAATTAAAGTATGAAACTGAGTAAGAATTGATCTAGATATTTACACAAAGTTAGAACTCTTGACCAAATAATTTTTTTTTCATTTTTTTCGTTGTGCATTCTGAACTAGACTTATTAGGTGATCTTAATCATCCCTAATTCCCACCTGTTCCTCTCAAAGTTTTCTCTACTCAGTGCTTTAGTGAAAATGTCAACTATTTGTTTATCAGTAGCACAGAATTCTATTGAAATCAATCATTTCTCATAGTTATCTCTTAAGAAGCGGTGTCTAGCATCTATGTGCTTAGTCCTCTTATGATGAACAAGGTTCTTTGTCATACTTATAGCACTAGTGTTATCACAGAATATTGGAATACATCACACTTCAATTCCAAAATCTACCAACTGTTGTTTGATCCATAGCAATTGGGCACAACAAGAAGCAGCAGTAGCATACTCAGCTTTAGCAGTAGATAGGGTCACTGAATTTTGCTTTTTGGTAGCCCATGACACACGAATGAACCAAGGAAGTGTCCCATACCTGAGGTGTTCTTCCTATCCACTAGAAAACCTGCATAATCAGCATCAGCATATCCAACTAAATTGAAATTGCTACCTTTGGGATACTGTTGCTCCCAAACGCACACGCAAGTATACGTGATCGACAAGTAATATAGGATTGTAAGTCCAAATATCGTACCCACAGGGACTTGTGATTAACTATCAACTAAATTAAACCAAACAATTAATCTATTCAAGCGAATCCTAACATATGAATATTTAACTAAAATTAATCTAGAGTCACTAATTAATAGATTAAAGAAAACAAGTTGGCGAATTACAGAGACGAATTCAATATGTGTGAATATTCTAGAGCTATGGGTTAACTAACAATCCCGTTGAGTTTTCCACTTAAATCGTCTAATTAATTTATCTGGTTTATTGGTTGATAGGGTTAATATTGCTCGTAGCCTTCTCTCGAAGTACAACTCGCCTATTCAAGCTAACCTAACACCTATATTCCTATGGAATTAGGATTAACAAGAATGCATTTATAATTCCCGTATAATAAGCAAGCAAGGCGATTAGGTATATTCCTATACTAACCGCAAATCCGCTCCCCCTAAGAGTTAAGATCTTGCTCTACTCAATCTTATATGCAATCTAGAATTCCCTCTCCCGAGTTCAATCCTAGATTCGTAGATAGTATTCAATTGGTGATCAAGCAATCAAATAATTAAGCGCAAGATTGAATAAATAAACCAATATGATAAAATAATAAGAACAATTCAAGTTTCAAACCACAACGTTCATGTAGCAACCAAAAACTCTAGAACTAATAAACTATGAGATTAAAGGAAGAGAAGAGAAGACAAACTAGTTAGAAACCTCCTCCAAGAGTGGTGTGTGTTCCTCCATGTGAATTCCCCTCCAAAATATGTTAGATCCCTCCAAAATATGTTCGATCTCTCCAAAGTGGCGTCCTCCTATGTATATATACCAAGTAGGGTTGGGCCCAAACAATTATACCTTCTCCAATGTGAAAAAGGACAGTTTTCCCGGGTCAGACGCGCGACTTGGCGTGCCTTTCGCGCGGTCATTGCGCACCTTTCTGCCTCGGCTTGTAATACGCACGAACTATGTGCGACTTCGCGCTAGAACTCGTTTTGCACCCTGTTCCATTCCGAATTTGGAAAAATGTAAAACATGAAAGTTGTATCCCTTTGAGTTAGATTTCCAACCATATGTTGTGGAGCCAAATGGAATTCTGAGAGAAAAGTTATATCTATTTTACTAGACAATGCGCAATCTGCATACTTGATTCTTCGTTCGCTCTAACCATCATCCGTTTACCCCCAAACGTGATCCCGGCTTAATTCCTTGAACTTTTACTCAAACTTTAAAGCTCAAAATCACTTGAATTCATTCCATAACATCTATATAGCTCGGAATCACTCCTACAAGGCATAAAACACACAGTTAGTGCAAGACACTAGCGATTAAAGCACAAACTCAACTAAAGTCTCTTAAATTAGAGTGTAATAAGTGACTAAAATACGCAATTATAGCCCATCATCAGATACCAATGAAACAGAACAGTGGTGCCTTTCAGATGTCTTAGTAGGATTTGCCTGAAAATAAGCACAAAGCCCTACATTGAAAACAATGTCAGGTCTGCTGGCAGTAAGATACAGTGAACCAATCATACCCCTGTACAACTTTTGATCAACTGATGAACCAGGTTCATCAACATCTAATTTTGTGGTAGTTGCAATGGGCGTGTCTATTTCTTTAGATTCCTCCATTTTAAACTTTTTGATTAGCTCTTTTGTATACTTCTGTTGATGGATCATGGTTCCATTTGGACTTTGTTTGATTTGCAAGCCTAAGAAGAAGTTAAGCTCATCCATCATGCTCATTTCAAACTCACCCCCCATTAATTTTGCAAAGTCCTTACTTAGTTTATCAGTGGTGGCCCGAAAGATTATGTCATCAACATATATTTGTACAACAAGGAGATCCTTACCTTTTTCCCTTAAGAATAAGGTACTATCAATTTTACCTCTTTTGTACCCATGCTTCAGCAAGAATTTGGACAATCTTTCATACCATGCTCTTGGGGCCTGCTTGGGTCCATATAGAGTCTTGTCTAACTTGTACACATGCTCAGGACAATCCTTGCTTTCAAACCCTAGATGTTGTTTTACAAACACTTCTTCTTTCAGGTAACCATTGAGGAAGAAACTTTTAATATCCATTTGATGAAGAGTGAATTCCATGTGTGTTGCGAAGGCTATAAGAAGTCTGATTGCCTCTAGTATTGCAACTGGAGCAAAAGTCTCATCATAGTCTATGCTCTCCTCTTGGCTATAACCTTGGACCACCAATCTTGCCTTGTTTCTTCTGTTCCATCTTCATCAAGTTTGTTTCTGAAGACCCATTTTGTAACAATGATTGATCTATCCTTGGGTCTTGGAACTAGATGCCAAACTTGACTTCTTTCAAACTGGTTGAGTTTATCCTACATTGCATTCACCTAATCTGCATCCTGAAAAGCCTCAATAAAATTTTTAGGTTCAATGATAGATAGAAAAGCATCAAAAGCACATAGATTCTTTAATAGTGATCTAGTTTTAACTCCAGATGTTGGATCAGTGATAATGTTCTCAATGGGATGAGAACTTTGATACTTGTGAGGTTTCATAACCAACTGGGTTCTGCTAGAAGTTTCTCCCATGTTCTGTTGTTGAGGAACAGGGTCATGAACAGGTTCCTCTAAGGGATTATTTCAATTCCTCTTTGATTAGTTCCCCCTGTTAGGTTGCCCTATATGGAAGAACCTATTCCATCACCTGCTCCTTCTATTGGTGCCACTTTGACCTGACTGATGCTTCAGTCAAGTCCTTTACCAATCCAATGGCTTCATCTTCATGTTTCTGTCTCTTAGAAAGAATGTTAGTTTCATCAAATACTAAATGTACACTTTCTTATACACACAAAGTTCTTTTGTTAAACACTTTATATTCTTTTCTATGTGAAGAATATCCCAAGAATACTCCCTCATCACTTCTGGGATCAAACTTTCCTAGGGAGTCTTTTCCATTGTTGTGCACATAGCACTTACAATCAAATGCCCTAAGATGGGATATATTTGGTTTTCTCCTTTTAAGTAACTCATAGGGAGTCTTCTGTATAAGAGTTCTAGTCATGCATCTATTGATTATGTAATATGCAGTGTTTACAGCCTCTGCCCTGAAGCGGTGAGGCAGTTTACTAAAAAGTAGCATGGTCCTAGCCATGTCCTCAAGGGTCCTGTTCTTTCTTCAACTACTCCATTTTGCTGAGGAGTCCTAGGGGTAGAGAAGTTATGCTCTATACCATTTTCATCACAATATTCAACAAACTTTGCACTTTCAAATTCAGTTCCATGATCAAACCTAATGGATGTAAGTTGATTTCCTAAATATTTCTGAGTTTTTCTAACAAAAGTTGTAAATATATCAAATGCTTCATATTTAGATGTTAGAAATAGTACCCAGGTAAATCTAGAATAATTATCAACAAGTACCATTACATATTTCTTTCCACATCTTCTCATTGTTCTCATTGGACCACAAAGATCCATATGAACCAGTTCCAACAAATTGGACGTGCTTACCATTTTCTTGGTTTTGAAGGATGATCTTACCTGCTTCCCTCTTGCACATGCCTCACAAACTTTATCTTCCTTGAACTTGATGTTGGGTAACCCTATAACCAAGTCCTTGGAGACTAATTTGTTTAGCTGATTCAGACTTGCATGACCAAGTCTTTTGTGCCATAGGATGGGATCATTAACAACACACTTAGGCAAGTGAGTTCATTTTCTAATAGAGTGGACAAATCTACAATGTAAATATTTTAAACTCTTTTTCCCTGCAAAACAATCTTGTCAGTGGTAAGGTTAATCACAAAGCACTTGGTAGAGGTGAAAGCTACAATTGTGACACACTTATTAGGCTATATTTCAAACCATCTATCAAGTAGACATTCTCTATGGAATGAGAATCTATCTTACCTACCTTTCCAACCCCAATGATCTCACCTTTCTTTCCATTACCAAAGGAGATATTACCTCCTTTTAAGTTCTCAAGTGAAAGGAACTGGTCCTTGCTCCCAGTCATATGTTTTGAGCAGTCATTATCCATATACCATATTTGGCTACTTCCTTTCACTTGGACCTATAAAAGAAACTAGGGGTTAGTCTTAGGAACCCAAACTAGTTTGGGTCCCTTTCTATAGGCAAAAGGATGAATCAATTCCTTCTTGCCCACCCAGGCAGCTTACTTTTCTCTTGAACAAAAGCTTTGTTCTTTTGACTGGCCTTTACTTTTGCATTACATTCATTTTTGTAATGGCCAGTCTTGCCACAGTGTGTGCATATTTTATTCTCAAGAAGTGTGAGGTACTTGCTTTTAGGGTCTCACTTTGGTGCTTGAGTCCTATAGCCAAGTCCTCTTTTGTTGCTACTGTGATGCTCTTGCAACCAAAAGAGTGCATCAGAGGCCTTGTTCCATTTACAAGTTCTGTCTAGTTCATGTTTTACTTTTCCTAGATCTTTTTTTAGGAATTTAATCAATTCATCCTTCTTATACAATTCATCCTTCATTTTTCTTAAGTTTTCCTCTAGAGTGAGATAGGTGAGATCAGCTTTCTTCTTTTCTGTTCCTAGTTTCAATTTTAGGTTTTCAGACCTAAGTTCTAGGACACTAGTGTCAAGTTCAAGAACTTGGTTCTTAAACTCAGCATTTTTGCAATCACTCTCATTAGCCCTAGACTCTAGACTTTTGCATTTTTCTTGTAGGATCACACATTCTCTAGAAAAATCTTCCTTTTCATTGTTGATTATTTCAGACTCATCAATGAAGTCTAGTAACAACTCAAATAACCTTTCTTTAGACAGAAATTTAATCTTGTCTTTGAGATGAAGAATACTTACCTCTTGTTCATCATTTGATTCTCCAATAGCCATAAGAGCATGATCTTCTTCAGCTTCACCTTCTAAGTCCTCATATGATATTTCTCCCCAGGAAACAACCATAGCCTTTATTGATCCTTTGTTCCTTTTTGGTTGAATCTGTTCCTTCTTCCTTTTCCTTCATTCAGTCCTTTCTTTCTTCCACTCAATTTCCCATTGAGGGCAGTTCTTGATCATGTGATCAGTCTTACCACACTTGTAGCAACCCTCATTGGTCTGTTTCTCAGGAGCCTTTGGCTTGTTGAAGCTTGTACCTCTTGAAGAACCCTTTCCTCTCATCAGGTACTTTTTGAAATCTCTAGTGATCATAGCCATCTCATCATCCTCCAGATCTGAACCTTCAACAATTCTGAGATCTAGACTTCTCTCGTTCTTGGGTGTATCCATCTTCATAGTTTGCCTTCTTAGTTCATAAGCAGTAAGGTTTCCAATCAGTTCATCCAGCTTAAGGGTAGCAATATTCTTAGATTCCTGAATAGCAGTGATTTTGCTTTCCCATGAAACTGGTAGAACCCTTGTCAAGATTTTCTCAACCTTATCTTCTTCAAGGATAATTCTTCTAAGAGATTTAAGTTCATTTGTCAGTGTAGTGAACCTAGTATATATATCTTGGATAGTTTCTCCTTCCTTCATAGTAAAATTCTCATATTGAGAATATAACAGTGTTCCTTTGGACCTCTTCACTTGAGGTGTTCCTTCATGAGCCACTTGCAGGGTGTCCCAAATTTCCTTAGCGGTGGTACAATTTTGAATTCTATTGTACTTATGTGGACCTAGTCCACACACAAGCCATTTCTTGGCCTTAGCATTTTTCTCCCACTTCTTCAGGTCTTCAGCAGTGCAGTCAGCTCTTGTCTTTGGCACATCCTCTCCTTCAACATTCTTCTTTGTAGTTGCTAGAGGACCATCAGTGACTATGTCCCAGAGTTCATAATCTTCTCCTATGATGTGATCTCTCATCATGTTCTTCCACCAAGAATAGTACTGACCATTGAAAAGTGGAGGCCTAGCAGGGGATTGCCCTTCCCAGTTCCCAAGTGGTGCACTCATGTTGATCTTCTCTTAAGGTGTTAGCCTCTTCAAGGATAACCCGCTCAGATACCAATTGATGTTCTAAACGTCAATACCACACATGAGGGGGGTGATTTGTGTGGTACCTAATTTTCATTATAGAAGAACCTGGTTCTTCTAGGTGTACTTTCTACTACTGTTTCCGGAATTAAAAGTACATAAAATAAAGAACAAAAAGATTTTTACGTGGAAAACACCTGGCTCAAAAGGTGAAAAACCACGACCTACTACTCAGTAGGATTTTCCCAAACTTCCACTAAAATCACTGAGCCAAAACAACATTTACAAAACTCTTATAAACCTAAGGATTAAACTCTAATCTCGTTGTGGCACACAGCCTCAGCTGTTGTGACAACTTCAAGTTAATTCTAACTTGAATAGTCAAAGTACCTAATACAATTGCTTCTACAAAAGCTGAAAGGTACAACTTTAAACCACCTACTACAATTGAACTAGAATAAAAGAAAGACACAATGGAATTGAATCTTCTATCTTGTCCAAGTAGCTTTAGGAATGCACACTTGAATCTCACATAAATTTCTTGCAAAATTGCCTCGCTCTTTTGCTCTCAGTTTAGTTTAACTTTTGTGTTTGTGCAATGCTTGTAAAAGAGAACAATCACTGTTATTTAATGAGTTAGTAATTAGAGTTTGATTAAGGCTCAATTGCTGATCTTCCATCGAAGTTGAGTCCTATCCTTTATCCGGATTGTGTTCTCTTCTCAAAAGGAGACTTTCACTCCTTATCCAATATGCAACCTTTTCGATCAGTTCAGGAGATATTGATTCTTGTTCACTGAGACTAATCTCCTTCACGTGCATCTCACATGTATAGGTTGATAAACACTGTGCTCACATGATGGACCTGGTCCATGACTGAGTTCATTTGTCATTCTTTAAAACATCACCTGAACTTGGGCCAACAACCTCTAACTAGATTGACCCAGAAGGGTGCTCCTTTCCATTGGTCCAATGATTGTGAGGAGAGCTTTCAGAAGCTCAAGACAACCTTGACTACAACACCAGTTCTTGTGTTGCCTTCCGATTCAAGGATGTATAAGGTATATTATGACGCTTCACGCGTTGGATTAGGGTGTGTATTGATGCAGGAGGGGCGAGTTATTGCCTATGCTTTGTGCCAGCTAAAGATTCATGAGAAGAATTATCCTGCGCATGATTTAGAGTTGGCCGCGATTGTTCATGCTCTTAAGATATGGAGACATTATCTGTGTGGGGGTGTCATGTGAGGTTTATACTGATAATCGTAGCCTACAACATTTGTTCAAGCAGAGGGATCTTAATTTGAGGCAGTGCAGGTGGCTTGAGTTACTGAAGGATTATGACATCACCATTTTTTATCATCCGGGCAAGGCAAATATGGTGGCGGATGTCTTAAGAAGGAAGGCAGAGAGCATGGGTAGCTTGGCATTCATTTTAGCAGAGGTGAGGCCACTAGCTTTGGACATTGCTAACCGACTTGTGATATTGGATATTTTAGAGCCCACCCGAGTTCTTGCATATGTGGTTGCTCAGTCTTCATGATTGGGGCAGATCAAGGCCCGACAGTTTGATGATCTACATCTGCCGGTTCTCAGAGAGGCAGTGCTGCAGGGTAGTGCCAAGGAGCTTTATATTGGCAAAGATGGTATTCTACAAGTCCAGGGTTGCTTATGTGTTCCTAATGTTGATGGTCTGAGGGAGAGGATCCTGGAGGAGGCTCACAGTTTGTGGTATTCTATTCATTTGGGCGCTATGAAGATGTACCATGATTTAAGGAAGCATTTCTAGTGACGGAGGATGAAGAAAGACATAGTGGAGTATGTGACTAGGTGTTTGAATTATCGGTAAGTCAAGTACGAGCACCAGAGGCCGGGTGGCCTACTTCAGCAGATGCCTATATCAGAGTGGAAGTAGGAGCGCATTACTATAGATTTCATAGTTGGGTTGTCCCAGACCTTGTAGAAGTTTGATGCAGTGTGGGTCATTGTGGATAGGTTGACCAAGTCAGCACACTTTATACCCGTTGTGACTACTTACACTTCAGAGAGGTTGGCTCAGATTTACATTTGGGAGATAGTTTGGTTGCATAGTGTGCATGTTTTCATTATATCAGATAGAGGTCCTCAATTCACTTCCCACTTGTGGAGAGCAGTTCAGGGTGAGTTGGGAACCCGCGTGGAGCTTAGCACAGCATTTCACCCACAAACCGATGGGCAGTCAGAGCGGACAATTTAGATCTTGGAGGACATGCTCAGATCATATATGATTGACTTTGGGGGACAGTGGGACCAGTTCTTGCCCTTAGCAGAGTTTGGTATAACAACGCTATCAGTCCAGCATTGAGATGGCCCCATTTGAGGCGTTCTACCGTTGATGATATCATTCTCCTATCGGGTGGTTTGAGCTGGGTGAGGCTAAGTTATACGGTACAAATTTGGTGCAAGATGCCCTGGACAAGGTAAAGTTGATCCAGGAGAGGCTTCGCATAGCTTAGTCCAGATAGAAGAGTTATACGGATCAGAAGGTGCGTGATGTATCATTCATGATTGGCGAGAAGGTTCTCTTGAAAGTCTCACCAATGAAGGGAATTATGAGGTTCGGAAAGAAGGGCAAGTTGAGCCCAAGGTTTATTGGCCCCTTTGAGGTGTTTAGACGAGTTGGGGAGGTTGCTTACGAGCTTGATTTACCCCCAGCTTATCGGTAGTTCATCTAGTTTTACATGTATCGATGCTTCGAAAGTACCATGCCGACTTCTCCCACGTGTTATACTTCAATACTATTCAGCTGGATAAGAGTTTGGGTTATGAGGAGGAGCCAGTTGCCATTATTGATAGACATGATCACCAGTTAAGGTCCAGGAGGATTTCTATGGTGAGGGTCCAGTGGAGGGGCCAACCAGTTGAGGAGGCGACCTTGGAGTCCGAGGAGGACATGCGGAACAGATATCCACATTTATTCAGCAGTTCAGGTACTTTTCTATGTCAGTTCGAGGGCGAATGTTTATTTAAGAGGTGGAGAATATAACGACCCGACTGGTCATTTTGCTTTTTAGAACCCCGTTCCTTTCAATAAAAATTCCCGTGTTTGCTTTATCTTATTTACGACCTGCGGGGATGGTTGGTTCGGGATTCGGAAGAGTTTGGGTTGAAATATGCTCATTTGACTACTTAGGATTCTCTTAAAAGGCTAAGTTCGACATTGGTTAACATTTTGAGAAACGGACCCGGATTCATGTTTTGATGGTTCCGGAGGGTCTGCAAGAAAATATGGGACCTGGACATATGCCCGGAATCGAATTCTAAGATCCCTAGCCCGAGTACTGAATTTTTATTAGAAATTGTTAAATTGAAATTCTAAGGATTTAAAGAAATTAACTAATGATTGATCACGTTGGTATTGGTCTCTTATGTTGGTTCCGAAGCCCATTATAGGTCCAATATAACATTTAAGGCTTTCCCGCAAAATTTGGTGTCAATCCGAGTAGTTTAAGGGCGTTTCGGCTCATTATAGGAAAAATAAGAACTTGAAGTTCTTAAGTTTGATTCAATTGGTTTTAGGAGGTGTTTCTTAGATTTAGCATTGATTCTGGTGTTCCGAAGGTTCGAGTAGGTCCGTTTCATGATTTTAGACTTGCTGGTATGTTCAGGAGGGGCTCGGAAGCCCCGAGCGTCAATCAGACGAGGCTCGAGTGAAGTTGGAATTTTTGAGAAGTGGTGAAACATATGCTTCTGTCATAACCGCACCTACGGTTAGTCGACCGCAGGTGCGAGACAGCAGAAGCGGTCCATCAATCGCAAATGCGGCCTAGGGTAGGCCTGGACAAGACCGCAGAAGTGGCTCCCTAGCCTCAGAAGTGGCTATGCAGATGCGACTTCAAGACTGCAGAAGCGGTCCCAGCCCTTTTAGCCAAATCCACAGATGCGGTCTCCTCTCACAGATGCGGTCCCCTGACCGCAGAAGCGGAAATCACTGAAGCAGTGAGCTTCATTTAATACGGGTTCTAAGTCATTTTTGACACTTTTCACTCCTCCATTGGCGATTTTGGGAGCTTTTGAGGGAAGCCTTCTACATAGCATCTTGAGGTAAGCTTATCCCACCTATTCCTAGTTTAATACTTGTATTTTAGGTAGATTAAACACTAGGATTAAGGTAAAATTATGGCGTTAGAGCAAAACTTAGAGTTTTGACAAAAGTTAGATTTAACCACGAAATTTGTTATGAAATGAATTGGAAATAATATATTATTGATCCTTAGGTTATATAGAATAACTTCCTTCGAAAAATTTCGGAATCCAGGCACGTGGGCCCGGGGTCGGATTTTAGGAAACGTGTGGTAAAAGTTGGGAAATTTCTTAAATAGCTAGAATACAATCTTGTGATCTTATATTGATTAGTTCCTATCTCATCTAACTAGTTTTGGATCGTTCGACTCCGAATTGAAGGTTTGGGCCCGTTCTTGACATTGGAAGTGCACTTTGGAGTGAGGTAAGTCTCCTATCTAATCTTGTAAGAGGGAATTGTCCCCTAGGTGTAATAATTGAATAATTTTCCACTAAATTCGGGGGCTATGTGCGCATTTGGTGACGAGAATCCATGCGTAGCTACTATTATGCTTAAGTTCGGGTAGTTTAGGACACCTAAAGCATGTTTTATGTGATGTATTGTGAATCTATGATTAATTTGATATTTGCCTAAATCATGTTGAATATGGTAAATAGATCTAATAACTGAAACACTACTTTCTTGCCCCTTTTAAAGAGATGTTGATAATTTATGAGTACTTGCTCTCCTGATGACTATTCTATCTACCTGTTGCTATGTTTAAATACATTTGATTGCGTCACATGTATGATTCGCAAGCGGGGTAATAGATGCATCTATGATCGCACAGTTAGACTCTCCGGTAGTGCACACTACGACCTCGCACTATTTACGCATGCTTAATGATTGGCATTTGCTATTGATGGAACTTTGTTATATGCCACGAAATGTAAATCGATAACTGAGATAACATCTAGTAAAGGACTTGTTTCTTCATGCTATAAATTGTTAATTATTGTGCTAACCATGCTTAGTATATCACTTATCATGTTATATGACCCTAGTAAGTATCATGTCGATCTCTCATCTCTATTTTTTTAAGATTAGACATGATACTTACTGGGTACATATTGTTTATGTACTCATACTACGCTTATGTACTTAAATGTACAGGACCTGAGGCAGGTACATCTGGTTACCAGGCTGGTGCGTACCTTGACTGACCGTGATTCCATGGTGAGCTGCTCCCTTCCTATGTCGTTCAGCAGCCCGATGGAGTCTTTTTTTTCACTTTTAGCTGTCTACTCTATTTCAGACAGTAGGATAGTATTATTATTTTGTATATTCTACTAGATGCACACGCACTTGTGACACCAGGTATTACCACACACATTAGTAGACTATTATTTTGGGGTTGTATAATTATTTTTGGCACATAATTGATCATTTCTGGTTTTTAACTTTGACTTAAGGAATTGCTGCACTTAATTTTTGGTGAAAGTAAAAATGAGAACTTAATTAGATTTCCACGTTGGCTTGCATGATAATGGTGTTGGGCGCCATCACGATGTATTATGGAAATTGGTCGTTACAAGTCTCTTCTCTGCCCTTGATGTCTACAAATTGGCTCATATATGTCCTCTTTCAGCAATTGGAGAATCACACAACTACGTGGGATATAATTTTGCTTCTTAAAAATCTAAAATTTAATTTAAAAAGCTATATGGAATTAAAAAATACCCCCACCCCTCTTATTTCCTTACCGCACCCCCTAGACCACCCCCAATATTTACCTAACCCACTAAATTAATATGTTAACCCCTTGTTTTTTTCACCATTTTACCATTTTACATTTCTCTTCGTACAAAATCCCCAAATTGAACGAAGAGTTAGGGTTCTGAAGTAGCGTTCTTATCCAATCGAAAGGTGAAGATTTGGTGTTGAAGCTTGTCATTGTTTGTCAAGGTAATATTTTTTTACTGTTTATTTGTATTTCAACAGTGGAGTAGAGGTTTGTAGTTAAAAAGAGGAAATAGAGATTCATATGGCATTTTTTATATTGTGACCATCCCATTAGTTTATTCACATATTTTGTGTCTTTATATATTTATTTATTATAGTATATATTTGTTTGTGAGGGGTTGGTGGTCCCGAAATAAATGAATATTTTTTAGGGTTTTTAATTCAATCTCAGAATGAATCTGTTTGTGGCGTTTGTATTTTTTTAATTCCTTTTTCTGAACTATATTGCTTTATATATTAAATTGTTGTTTGTTGTGGCGGTGGTCCCCAAATAAATATATATTTTTTTAATAATTTTTGTACTTTGTTTTTGAACTGTTGCCTTCAATGCTGAGGTTGTCCTTTTGCGAGGTCCTTTTCTTTGTTGTTTGTGTGTGCTAATTGAAGATGATCGAAGAAGTTGATATTTTATTCCATTATGGTGGCAATTGGATCATTTTACTTGAACTAGTCTATAATGATTTCTGCTCTCTTGGCTTCGTAATAATGCACAACAATTTCCTATAAGGACATTTGTGAAGAATTCACTTCCAAACTAGGGTATATTATTATTAAGCACGCTGGTAACTGGTGTAGGAAGATGTTAAGGTACTTAAATTTCTCTTATCTAAAGAGTTCAAAGTGCTTGATTTCATATGCGTGATCTTTGTTTGTCTATCCCATTTATTATCCATCACATTAAATCATATATTGTTGATATTGATGTTGGGATAGATTGTGAATATGAACCTTGTAATGATATGTTAGAAGAAATGGAAGGTAGTGAAAATGATAATAATGACTTCGATGGAATTGGCATAGAAAAAAGAAGAGTTGTGACTAATAGGCATAAATATTATAGAGAGTTGAAACTGGGTATGTCCTTCAAGGACATCAATGAAGCAAGAGAGGTGGTAGGCTTTTATGCTTTAAATAATAAGAAGAAACTATAAACGTGATAAAAATAGAGTTAGATACATTTGTCAAACTGGTTGTCCATTTGTGTGTCTTGTTTCAAAGGATAAGAATACATCTACTTGTAGAATTAAAATATTGAAGTCCAAATCTATGTGATGATTGTTTTGACAATTATAGATCTGGTTACACAACTTTACCTTTGTATTTCAAGAAGCATGTAAAGAACAATCTTAAGTATGCTGTCAAAGATATAAGAGGGCAGTTGGAGAATACTTTTTAGGTGAATGTGTCTAAAAGTAAGCTGTAAAAGGCTAAAAGATTGGCCCTTGAGATGCTGGAGGTTAACTTTAGAGATGAGTATAACAAGTTAGAAGCTTATGCATAGGAAATCAGACATACAAATTCAGGAACTGACTTTATAATTAACCTACAAGGATGAAATTGAAGAACGAAAAATGAGGTTTTTGAGAATGTACACTTATTTTCAAGCTCTGAAACAAGTTTAGAAAAATGGTTTGAGATCGCTTATTTATTTGGATGGTACCTTCTTAAAGGGAAGGTGCAAGGGTCCGTTATTGGTGGCAATTGGACAAAACTGTATGAACCATTTTTATCCAATTGCTTGGGCAGTTGTGGATAAAGAAAATAATAGTACATGACAATAGTTTATGGAGCATTTGAAGTTGGCTTTGGATTTAAAAAAACTGGATCAAATGTTACTGTAATTTCTGATATGCAAAAGGTAGTTAAATATGTACATTTTAATGTTTTTTCCCTTGTTTTTTGATATTTTCTTTGAAACAAAACTGTTGTTTTTTATTTTCTGATCATGTGAAAATTGTAGGGGCTCTTGGATGTTGTACATACTATACTCCCAAATGCACATTACAGGTTTTGTACGAGACATATTGAAGCAGTTGGATGAAGAAGCGGAGGAGTGGTGAAATAAAAAAACTGTTATGGTGGTGTGCCTGGAGTATTTACAAGGAAGAATTCAAAAATCAACTAAAGATGCTAGGGGAATTGGATGAAGAAGCAGCAAAAGATCTACTCAAATATCTACCACATGCATGGTGTAGGGCCTATTTGATACAAAGTGTAAGACTAAAATGGTTGATAGCAATTTTACCGAATTTAACAGTTGTTCTTTGAAGCTAGGCACAAATTAATTATTAAAATGTTGAAAGTTATAAGGGTGAAAGTCACGAACATATTCGCAGACAATGAGAAAAAGGTGATGAGTTGGACTTCTACTGTAAGTCCAACTGTTATGAAGTTGAACAGTGATTACAGGATTAATGAAAATGCATGCAAAGTAGTATTCAATGGAGACCATGGATATGAGATATCTGAGAATGATAGGTACACTGTATCTTTGAAGAAAAAAAGATGCACATGTAGACTGTGGGACTTGAGTAGCATACCTTTCCCTCATGCAATCAAGGCAATGAATCATAAAAAGTTGACCCTTTAATTGGTATTAATTGGTGGCACAACAGATATACTTATATGAAAACATATAAGCATAAGTTACAACATGTTAGGGGTCTTAAATTCTGGAAAGTTGATCCTGCTCAAGCTATAAATCCCCTAGAGATTGTCAAAACAGTTGGTAGACCCAAAGTGAAAAAAAATAGAGAACTTGATGAGGCTAGCAACAGAAAAGGTTTGTGAAGTTTATCAAAAAAAGGAAGAGTCATGGAGTACAACAACTATAGTGAAATTAACCACAATTGCAGGGGTTGTCCAAAAGTAACATAGTTTTATTTATTTTTTAATTTTTTAGTACAATAATTAAGTAACTAATTAAGTGTTTTGCGAGATAAGGTTGCAGGAGAAATCTCCAAAACCAAAAGAGAAAGGCTTCTATCAAACGCCAATCATCACAATGTTTAGTGTTTGAACATGAAGTGTCTGAAGATGAAGTGCCTGAAGATGATACACCTGAAGATGAAATACTTAGAGATAAAGTTGTTAATATTGGAGCACAATAGACAGAACAATCAATGTTCAACAATGAATATGAAATACAACAGTATACTATATATTGTCCTTCATTGGTGAAGAAGATCCACCATTAAGACCAAAGATTATTTTTTATAAACTAACCAAGTTGAAGGTGAGGAAGTCTCAAAGGTTGCAACCAACTTGAAATACGCTAATTTTTTCGTAGGTGATGATAATAGAGTATGCACATGAACAAACTTTCCATATTCCCCAACCAAGACACATTGGAAAGGAAAAAAAATAATAACTTCAAACCAGCTTAAACAACAAAAGAGAAAGAATATTACGATGATGAGAAGAAAGGGAAAGAACCCATGTGAAGACTAAATCTGCAGATTTCTATATTGTTTTGAATGCGATGACCTTAGCTTTAGGTGGTTCTAAACTTATATTTTGTTGCCGGACAACCTCTTTTGCTACCAACCATAATGATGATTCTCATGGTTGGTTAACTACCGACTTGTTATTAACTTTTATGTTGAAGTTTATTGAATGACTAGTTAAATCTACTGATTTCTATTGGTATCGAATGACTAGTTAATGACTCTTTGTGCTTGGTTAATCAGCTCATTTGTCCGTACATCTTGTTTGAATATTGTCCAACGGGTATATGTGAGGGCAAGTTAGACCTTATTTGAATTGTACAGGATCATATACGAGTCATTTATAATAGTTATGTCTCAAACACTTCACAATTCCATATCAATTTATTTAGATACCTATTTGACAACACCAAACTAATTATCACAATAAATAAACTCAGTCATAGATACAAATATTCAACTGAACGGGAATGACTTTATTGAATCCTTACACAAAAACATAAAGCTTCATTACATAACAAAAGACAATAATTAAGCCACAATAACACTAATATTTACATATCATTTCCCTCTGATCCAAAGAACAGAACAAAACATCACAATATCAGACACAAGAAAATCAGCATCTTCTTCCAAAATGTAGCATCAAACATAACTGAGTACTCTAAATCAACCACTTTCTTCATTAGATCATTTCTTTCCAATTCTAACGCTTCTATTCTTCATGATCGATGGACATCATAGCATTCTCAAAATCGGCAACTTTCCTTTGGAGAGCATTTTTTTTACGGATTAGAGCTTTAGTTTCCTTCTTTAAACTGCATATGATGAGGAGGCTCTTTATCTTGCCATTCCCAATAAGAATATTTTTTGTCATGAAAACCAAAATAAATAAAATAAATTTACAAGAAAATTAGAATAATCAAAAGAACCCATCAAAATATTTGCTTACCTCATGCTTCGACCACTTGAAAAACCTTCTCCTAACATTTAATGGAGTCTACGCCATAAAATAATTAGCAGCAAGTCCACAATGACACTTCCTATTCGGCCCATTTGAGCTACTCGAATATTGCGACATTATCATAGAGAAATCTCCAAAACAAACTGAGAAGGATGAAAAGAATTAAACCTAAACTAGAGCCCACCTTGAAATCGACAAGATGACCCAATTAGTGGAAGAAATCAAACATCAAGAAGATCAAATTTTCTGAAGGAGAAGGTTTTGGGATGAAAGGGGGAAGAAAAGGGTCTGGTAATTGGATGAATTAATCTAACGGCTATATTAGGTAAAGATTGGGGTGGGCCAGGGATTACGGTAGGGAAATAAGAGGGGTGGGAGTATTTTTTAAATCCATGTGACTTTTTAAATTAGATTTTAAATTTTTAAGAAGCAAAATTATATCCTACGTGGCTTTATGAGTCTCCCGTTAGTGAAGGAGGACATATATGAGCTCATTTATAGAGACGACAAGGGCAAAGAGACCAACTTTTAATGAAGGGCTAGCTTGTCATAGTTCATATAGTGAAGTGGAATTTTATCCCTTTTCCATATTACTTAAGTAATTTCATTTTCTTTTCTTTATTGTTTGGTTTATTCTTTCGAAATTTATCACATTAAAATTTCTATTTTTCTTTTGTCACCATAATATTGTAACGATCTGATCGGTCGTTTTGAGATCTAGCACATTGTTCGGCAGTTTGAGGTCATGACCAGTTTCACTTCAAGTATTATGACTTGTACGCATGGTCGTAATTGAATTCTGAAAAGTTCGGAGTTGATTTGGAAAGTGAATTCTCATCTTGGAAGCTTTAAGTTGAAAGAATTGACTAAGATTGGATTTTTGAGTAAACGACCTTGGAATCGGAATTTGAAGTTCCAGCAGCTTTGTATGATAATTTTGGACTTGGGCGTATGTTCGGATCAGGTTTTGGATGAACCGGGAGTGTTTCAATGCTTATTATGGAAGTTAGCATTTCATAAATTTGGGTTGAAGTACATTTCAAAGCTATCGATGTCCGTTGGGGATTTCGAGTTTGAGAATAGCTCTGTGTGTTGAGTCTGGTATTAGGAGCACAATCGGAAGTTGATTTGGAGGTCAGTAGGTCATTTTGGAATCATTTGGCGAAAGTTAGAAATTTGATGGTTTTTGAGAAGTTTGATCGAGAGTAGACTTTTTGATATCGGGGTCAGATTACAATTCTGGAAGATGGAATAGGTCTGTAATATCGAATGTGACTTGAGTGCAAAATTTGAAATAATTCCGAATTGATTTGATATGGTTCGACGCAAAATATAAAAGTTGAAAGATTTGAAAACTCATAATTCGATTCGATGCGCGATAGTTTTGACATTATTTGATGTGGTTTGAAGCCTCGATTAAGTTTGTATTGTATTTTGGGATATGTTGGTATAATTGGTTATGTCCCGAGGGCCTCGAGTGGATTTCGGAAGGTTAACGGAATAGATTTCGGACAATAGGAGATCCTGATTTTTCTGCTGCAGAAGTTGTTTTTGGACAGCATTGATGTAATCGCAGAGCTGATTTTGGAAGCTCGTATCTTTAAACCTATAAGGAATCTGAAAATTTATAAAACATCAAAGTTTTAAATCTTGTATTCTAGTTTCGAGAAAGATAAACCATTCATCATTTGAATATTTGTACAGAAAGTTATGATCGGTTGAATAAAGGCTGATAAAGCAGTTTTGCCAGAAATTTCTAATGCGTGGAGCCAACTTTGGAAGCTTATATATCAAAATCTATATGGATTTATATAGTGGACAACCTATCAAATGAAATATCTTCGAGTCTAGTTTCTAATTATTTAAACCGTACATCATTTGTATATTTCTACAAGGAGTTATGGACATTTTAGTAAAAGGTGTCCAGCAGGGAAAACTTGTAATATGAGGTACAACCTGCACAGCGCAAGGTATAACTCGCTGAAGCACCTGTGCCTATATAAGGCAGTCGGGCAGCAGCCATTTTTGGGGGCTTTCTTGAGCTAGGGATTGGTTCTTTCATGGTGGATTCGACCTTGGGGACTACTTAAGAATACAAGGTGAGTTTATTTGGATATTTTAAGTTAATAACATCCTATTAACACTAGTATTAACATTATTCAATCTTTGAAATCCCTAGAAATCTTTAAAGTTTTTGAAGAACACAAAATTTTCCAAACATTGGATTTTTAAGGAAAAGCTTGAAGAAGGTAATTCTAATGCTTCAAGCTCATTTCTTATGAGTCGGCGAGAGTAATTCTAATATTTGTTACAAGTTTTTATGGTCGGATAATTGATTTCATAATCCCTAGTTCATAGCATGAATTAGGGATGTACATGGCACGGGTTGGTTCGGTTTTTATCAAAACCAAACCAAACCAACAATATCGGTTTGGATTGGTTCAGTTTTGTCGGATTTTTCGGGTTTTTTTTGTTACATGAATATTATTTCAATCTTGCTTTGTTAAAATTATAGACAAAGCTTTGTTAAGTGAAGATATGTTTAGTAAATATGGAAAAATTGACAAACATATGATCTATTAAAATATTTTAATGGGAGATTTTTTTTAGTAACACGTGATAGTAATTTTCTTAGTCGTCTAACAATAATTTTTCGTTAATTCACGCTTTCAAGGTTAATACATGAGAGGATCCCAAATATTTCTATATTTTCTAAAGAAAATTCTCTATAAAGTCTTAAAAATATAAATAAAATTTATATATTTATATGTCGGTTAGGTTCAGGGTTTTTTACTCAATACCAAACCAAGTCAAACCAAATCTAATCGGATTTTTTAATCGGTTTGGTTTGATTTTTTGGTTTGGTGCGATTTTCTGGTTCGGTTTAAACACCCATAGCATGAATAACGTTATTGATAAAATGAGGGAAAGATAAATAGTGTTCTTAGAAATGAAATTAAAGGATGCAATGAACCTTTGGAATCATATTCTAGCTTAGTTGGAGGTGTTCAACTAAGTAATCACCAAATTGAATATTTTGGAAATGTTGGTTAAGGAAATCGATGAATAGTAATTTGGCGGTGTTGGAGAATTAATGTAGTATCATTGATGACTTCAAATAGGTATTAAATGATAAGAGTAGAGTTGAGTGTGCTAGTGAGTGAACCTATTAGACAATTTGAGTCGGAGGCTTGTAGCCAACTTGTGAGCCATAGATGGATATAGATAAATATTTTTGAGTTATATTTTGATTGTAATTAGGATTGTAATTGTAGATATCAATTTGTTGGTGGCATATGAGTATTTTACTCAATGTTATGATGTCGGAGGAGGATTAAAAGCTTGTGAATATTATTAAAGCAAAATTGAGTTTTGGAGCGTTGGGCATCAGTCAAATTGTTTGAAAGGCTTGGGAGCCGGCTATGGAACTTCGAAGCGAGGTAAGTCTCCTTTCTAACCTTGTAAGAGGGAATTGTCCCCATAGGTAAAATAATTGATTATGTGCTTCTATTTGTGGGATCTACGTACGCGCAAGATGATGAGAGTCCAAGTGTAGCTACTATTGTGCTTAAGTCCGGGTAGTCTAGGACCCAAAAGCATACTATACCTGAACTATTTGTAATCTTATTGATAAATTAAATTGTTTAAATCATATCGAATTAGTAAAATAATTTCTAAAAAAAGGGGATTAAACTTTATTTTCTTAAATCGTTAAAAGAGAATTGGCTTTTGCCTGGATAAATATTTCCTGATGAATTCTTAATTGATTATTTGAAAGTGTGTGTCTATAAGTACCTGCGTCGCATGTATGATTCACGAGATATTTGACCGCGTCACACGTATGATTCGCGAGCGGTGTAATAGATGCATCTATGGTTCACGTCGTTCGACCCTAGGCATTGCACATTTTACATTTATGTTAGATCGGGCCGTACGATCTCGGCATGATTTGCACATGCTTGTAATTCTTGCTTGAGATTTACAAAAATATATATTGCCTCCCTGGTCTGAGATAAATTGATAAACAATGGAATATGAATTTGGAGACTTCCTAATATAAAAAGGATTGTTTACTTGTTTTCTAGATTTACTTGAGTTTACTGCCGTTTCTAATAAATCCATGATTATTCACATTATTAATACATTATTATTGGACCACTAGTAAGTGTTGAAGTTGACCTCTCGTCATTACTTCTTCGAGGTTAGACGGGATACTTACTAGGTACACGTTATTTTTGTACTTATACTACACTTGCTATGCATTTTTGTTGCACAGGCACATGTATGTCTAGTGGCCTAGTGGGGCATAGCGGCATGGTTGATACGGAGATTTAGGTGAGCTGCACCTCTCGAGACGACCCATAGCCAGGAGAGTCTCCTTCAGAGTACTGTACTGTATTTTCTTCTCTGTCCAATTTGTATTCCGGACAATCATTGTTTTACATTATTTCTTAGAAACTGCTCATGCACTTGTGACACCGGGTTTTGGGATGATTATGGGTTATTCAGTATTGATATTGTTAAAAACATTATTATTTATTCTGTAAAGTCCATCTTTTACTCTTAAATTCAAGAAAAATCATAATCTCAAAATTTTCAAAACGAGAATTTAATTAATTATTGATGGTTGGCTTGCCTAACAGCGATGTCCGGTGCCATCACGACTCTTAGTGGATTTTGGGTCATGACAATATGGTATCAAATCACTAGGTTTCCTTAGGTCCCACGAGTCATGAGAGAGTCTAGTAGAGTATTGCGGATCGGTACGGATACGTCTGTACTTATCTTCGAGAGGCTACATGGCTGTTAGGAGTACTTCCCTTCTTGATTCCTCATCGTGCAGTTTGATTCCTTTGAGTCTTATGCCTTTGTTTCTTTCCTACTCAATCTTATGCGACATAAAGTGCTTATTATAAATCGGGAATTGAGAAAATGTAATGGTACTACATATGTGCTGCGGGATGTTCCTCCCTGCGTATTTGATCGGGCTGTTGCCGTCGCCTTGCGGAAGGTCGTTCTGTCGTTTCAGCTCAGTTTCAGTATTACCTAAAGTTTTGAGATTTGGCATTAATTTTTATTATGATTCGTGCGTTGCTATTACACAATATAGGTGTAATGGTAGAGTCTTTGTCTATGCGTTGAAGCAGTGAATGAATTGGAAGGATGTTTACTCACTGCAAGATTCAGAGATTCAGAATTTTATTTCCCGACGGAGGAGAGACAATCGGGCTATAAATGTTCAAGTTTGGTTTGATGGAGTAACGAGACTTGGTATCTTCGAGCGTGGTGGAATTTTCATCTATGATATGGTGTCATTGTCCCTACTGAATACGCAAAGTTCGCCGGTGTTATGGTTTTCTTCAATTTGCCTTTGGGGCAGAATAGCATGTGGGTTATGTGGTAGGATGACTACACGCCTTGAGGAAAGTTTTGAGTAATTTGGGATTTATGGTGGACGGTGACTAGGTTTACGGACTTAATTTGAAATATTGGCTATTATACGGTGTGAGATTTGATATAACAGAAAAGTGTTGCTTGATAGGAAGAAGGATACAACATGACTTTGGATTTGAAGTTACTGTCGCATCTTTTAATAGATGTCAAATGGGGAGTGAACGGACTTTTTCAGCTGGTGAATGAGCACGGGCTTAGGATGGGTAGTAATTGTGCTCGGTGCAGCACTGTTGGAAGGTTTCGAGAAATTTGGCGGGTCGATAGTGCGGGGTCACGTCAGAGAGGAATGATGAACCTTGGTGGGTTTCAGAGTTATGCAGTGGTGGCTTCAAGCTAAGTGGGAGAGGCACACCGCCTACGATTGGATTGCATGGTTATCTATTTGTGAGGTTCCTGGTTATTGGTGTATTGATGGGTTATTACGATTAAGTAAAGATAACATTAGTGGTGAGTTGAGCAAAGGGTTTGAAGAATGTGTACTATAATTGACCTTGTCAATTTATGTCCAGGCTTAGGAAGACTCAAGATCTACGCTTCGTGTAGAGGTGATCTGCAATAAAAGTTATTTAGCTGGGTGCTTTTTTGAGAGAGTGTTTAGGTGAGTCGATTATATTTGGGACCAAGTCAGAGTGGGCGACTCTCAGCCACGGTCCTAGTGGACTCAAAGGGTAAAGTGTGGTGCCTAAGGATTTTGAGTCCATAGTATGGTTGAGTATCGAGCTTGTTGTAGAGGATTATGAAAAAAGGGCTTGGAATGTTCTTTGTATCTTCAGTCTGCAGTGTATCATTGGAGAAAAAGGAAGAAAATAACTTCGGACTCATAGAGGAAGTATCAGAAGGTGTGTAATTAGCAATAGTTGAATTGGCGTGATGGTGGTAGTGAATTCCTTCAGTGTGTTAAGTTATACATGTGAATTGTGGCGGTGTGTGCGAGGCTTGATAGCCGCTGTAATTGATTTTATTTGGAGGCTTTGAGTATTATGGTATGTTATGTGCAGATGGATTCCGGAAGAGTTATGGTGGTTTAGACCACTACTTGAGGTTGGTATTTTCTGCGGGTATGAGAATTCAGTCACGTGTTGCATGTGGTTCTCTTGAAATGAGTTAAGTAAAAGGATTATATATGATGAAGTATTTACCCTATCAGTAGTCCAGAAGTTAAGATGAAATTCTTGTACTCTTCCGTATTAGCATGATTAAGTACAGTGAACGACATGGGATTCGGAAGTTGAGTATCAAAGTTGTGGTTCGGTGTTGGCAAGAATGTCACGAGCTCGAATGAGTAGGAAAGGATTCAGATGTTAGAGTAAGTTGGTATTGTCTTTAGCACCACCTGACATCAGCGTCCTGTGTAAGAGGTTTTGTGTTACTGATTGGCGTATCCTTGTTATTCTTTACAGCATTAGTATGGCTGGTGGTATGGATGGGAAGACCTATTGCCTAGTGTGGAAGGTCGTGGGAGCGTGTTCCACGGAAAGATTGTATAAGTATGACATGTAGTCACTTAATTGATTAAAGGTTGGAACCAAGTATGGATATTTTGGTAATATCATTAATTTGAGAATTTATGCCTTAAGGGCACTCGGTTTATTGGGCTATGAACGGTGGAGATTTCTCTGGTTATGATAGTTGTTCTTGTGTTATGAAAAAAAAGAGGTTATTATGGACCCATGAAGGTTATTAGTCTAGTGCAGACGAACAGAATTGGCTTGAGGTCTGTGGGTGGACTCAAATATGAATATGGGATTTATATCAGGACGGATGTGTTCCTTTATGGAGGAGTATTTGAACGTGGGATATTATTTCGCCGTTGACTATTTCAGGTAGTACTATATGGTGCCGTATGACTTGTGAATCGATTTGAAAAATTTCTTATGTGTAAGGTTCCACGTAGCGATGGTGTTATACGAGCAGGATGGCTTCTGTGACTCAGGTTATATATCACACCTCAGTTGTGCTTGAGTTTTATAGGACGCTATCAGTTTCCCCAGGGATGGTATTATACACTTAGTGTGCTTATGATCGATATTCGGTATTTTGTAAGTAATGACCAATTTAGCTTGGTGTGTAAATCCTTGTATGAATTTTATGTATAGAATGGGTGGCGCGCCGCCACGGGCATGTTATTTGGATCGGGTTGCACGCCGCAACAGTATGATGTTGAGTACAATTTTCTGTATTCTAATTTTTGTGTGTTTTGTTTTCCATTTTATGAGGAAAGTCCATATTAGCAGCGTGAATTGAGTAGTCCCTTCCAGAGTTCGTTTTCCTTATGTATCGCGTTCAAGTTTTTAGCTAATTGGCACATTGTGGCATCATATGATACATTTGGTCATATCTGCGGTGACTGTTACTTGAGCAGTTCATATTGGGTTGACGAGATTATTGGATCTAGGATCGGTACAATCGAGTTATATGAAGTATATTAAAGAGCAAAGATCATTATTTGGTTAAAATTGAGGTAATAGTTCTTGTCAGGAGTATAGACTTAAGGATTTGTTAACTCGGCAGTTGGTTATGAAATTCTATACATCTTTTCCGTCGTGGTAGGCATGCAAAGGTCGAGACAAGAGGTATATAGGTCATATCGCATTGGGAGCATCAGATTCGTGGAATTTAGGCTATTATGATTAGATAATGTTATTGTGGTTTTGTGAATAATGGGGCGCAAGGTGAGAATTCAACAAAAGAATGCAGTTATAGTATGATACCTCGTGTAGTGATTGATACGGTGTTCATATATTGGAAGCATGTCTGGCAGAGAATTTCAGATGTCGAAACTAGGCTCTAAGGCTCATTTGCCTAATCTTATTGATAACTTAAATTCATTAAATCATATTGAATTAGTAAAAGAATTTTAAAAAAAAAGGGATTAAACTTCATTTTCTTAAATCGTTAAAAGAGAATTGGCTTTTGCCTGGATAAATATATCCTGATGAATTCTTAATTTATTGTTTGAAAGTGTGTATCTATAAGTACTTGCTTCACATGTATGATTCGCGAGCGGGGTAACTCTATTATTTTTGTTTGAACGAGGTCCTCGGGTGGATTTTGGAAGGTTAACGGAATGGATTTCGGACAATAGGAGCTGCTGCATTTTTCTGCTGCAGAAGCTGTTTTTGGACACCATTGGCACATTCACAAAACTAATTTTAGGAGCTCATATCTTGCAATCTATAAGGAATCTGAAAATTTATAAAACTTGAAAGTTGTAGACCTTGCATTCTAGTTTCCAGAAAGATAAACCATTCATCATTTAGATATTTGTACAGAAAGTTATGATCGATTGAATAAAAGTCGGTAAAGCAGTTTCGCCAAAAATTTCTGATGCGTGGAGCCAATTTTGGAAGCTTATATCTCAAAATCTATAAGGATTTATATAGAGGACAACCTATCAAATGAAATATCTTCGAGTCTAGTTTCTAATTCTTTAAACAGTACGCATTTGTATATTTCTACAAGGAGTTATGGACATTTTAGTAAAAGGTATCTAGCGGGGAAAACATGTGATATGAGGTACAACCTGCACAGCACAAGGTACAACTCGGTGAAGCGCCTGTGCCTATATAAGGCAGTCAGGCAGCATCTATTTATGGGGGCTTTCTTGAGCTAGGGATTGGTTCTTTCATGGTGGATTCGACCTTGGAGACTACTTAAGAATACAATGTGAGTTTATTTGGATATTTTAAGTTAATAACATCCTATTAACACTAGTATTGACATCATTCAATCTTTGAAATCCCTAGAAATCTTCCAAGTTGTTCAAGAACACCAAATTTTCCAAACATTGGATTTTTAAGGAAAAGCTTCAAGAAGGTAATTCTAATGCTTCAAGCTCATTTCTTATGAGTCGGTGAGAGTAATTTTAAAATTTATTTCAAGTTGTTAAGGTCGTATAATTGATTTCATAATCCCTAGTTCATAGCATGAATAGTGTTCTTGAGAAAATGAAGGAAAGATAAATAGTGTTCTTAGAAATGAAATTAAAGGATGCAATGATCCTATGGAATCATTTTCTAGCTTAGTTGGAAGTTTTCAACTAAGTAATCACCAAATTGAATGTTTTGGAAATGTTCGTTAAGGAAAACGATGAATAGTAACTTGGCAGTGTTGGAGAATTAATGTAGTATCATTGATGACTTCAAATGGTTATTAAATGATAAGAGTAGAGTTGAATGTGCTAGTGAGTGAACCTATCAAACGATTTGAGCCGGAGGCTTGTAGCCAACTTGTGAGCCATAGATGGATATTGATAAATATTTTTGAGGCATAAGTTGATAATTGGGATTTTAATTGTAGATATTAATTTATTGGTGGCATATGAGCATTTTACTCAATGTTACGATGTCGGAGGAGGATTAAAAGCTTGTGAATGTTATTAAAGAAAAAATGAGTTTTGGAGCGTTGGGCATCGGTCGAGTTGTTTGAAAGGCTTGGGAGTCGGCTATGGAACTTCGAAGCGAGGTAAGTCTCCTTTCTAACCTTGTAAGAGGGAATTGTCCCCATAGGTAAAATAATTGACTATGTGTTTCTATTTGTGGGGGCTACGTACACACGAGGTGATGAGAGTCCGTGTGTAGCTACTATTGTGCTTAATTCCGGGTAGTCTAGGACCCAAAAGCATCCTATACCTGAACTATTTGTAATCTTATTGACAACATAAATTGCTTAAATCAAACGAATTAGTAAAAGAATTTCTAAAAAAAGGGGGATTAAACTTCACTTTCTTCAATCGTTAAAAGAGAATTGGCTTTTGCCTGGATAAATGTTTCCTGATGAATTCTTAATTGATTGTTTGAAAGTGTGTATCTATAAGTACCTGCGTCGCATGTATGATTCATGAGCAGGGTAACTCTATTATTTATATTTGATTGCATCGCACATATGATTCACGAGTGAGATAATAGATGCATCTATGGTTCGCGTCGTTCGATCCTCTGCAGTGCACATTTTACATTTATGTTGGATCGGCCCGTAAGACCTCGGCATGATTTGCGCATGCTTGTAATTCTTTCTTGAGATTTACAAAAATTGATACTGCCTCCCTGGTCCGAGTGTGATGACCCGGTCCATTGTCACATGAGTTACCGCCCCGTTTCCCTCATCTTATGTTTCCCTATTCTTTATTGTCAGTAATTGAGGTGATCGAGTCGAATTGGATTGGTTTTAGATGGAAATGAGACACTTAGTCTCTTTAAGGAAGGCTTGTTTTGAAAAAGACAACTGGATGTTGACTATTGAGTTAGAGGGCTCGGATGTGATTTCCGGTGATTCGATTAGCTTCGGGGGATGATTTGTGACTTAGGAGCGTGATCGGAATCGATTTTGGAGGTCTGGTGTAGAACTAGGCTTGAATTGGCGAAGTTAGTAATTTGGCGAATTCCGGTTGATAGGTGAGATTTTGATCCGAGGGTCGGAATGGAGTTTCGAGAGTTGCAGTAGCTTCGTTAGGTGATTTTGGATGTGTGTGCAAAATTTTAGATCATTCGGAGGTGTTTTGGTCGGGTTTTTGATCAAATGCGTGTTTCGAGAGTTTTTAAGAAACTTAGGCTTGAATCCGGTGTAATTCGATGATTTTGGTGTTAGTTGAGGTGTTTTGACGATTGGAGCAAGTTTGAATAATGTTTTAAGATGTGTTGGTACATTTGGTTGAGCGGATGGCTAACGGGATGAAATTTGGAGTTTAAGAATTTCTGAAGTATCTGATATGTGGTATTTCCGCTTCTGCGGAAATGGACCGCAGAAGCGATAGGGGAAGCCGCAGAAGCGAAAGGAAGGGCCTAGGGAGTTTCCGCAAAAGCGGTCATGCAGACCGCAGAAGCGAACCCACTTATGCGAGTGGTGGACCGCAGAAGCGGTCCTAGGTAAAATTGAAGGAATCATAGAAGCGGATAAAGAACCGCAAAAGCGGTATCGCAGAAGCGACAAAAGGATCGCAGAAGCGAAAAATGCTGTTCAAAGGGTATTAATTCCACCTTCGCGAATTTTTAAAATAACTCAACATTTTCACTTCGGACTTGGGGGTTTTTGTGCGATTTTGGAGAAAGAATCAAGAGACTTCATTGAGATAAGGAATTCTAAGCATAAAACGTAAATCTAATGTGTTATTACATGAATAAAGGGTGAAAAATCAAGGAATTAGAGATTAAAAATGGAGGTTAGGGCTTGAACTTAAGAGAATGTAAATTTAGGATTTGAGAGAGCATTTGAGCTCGGATTTTGGTAAATTTGATATGTATAGACTCGTGGCGAGATAAAGAGTCCGGTGGTGCAAATTTTATAATTTTTTGAGAAGTGGGCCAGGGGCTCGGGTTTTGCCAACTTCGTAGTTTTTGATATTTTTCGAGTCTTTTCAATTGGGTTATGTTTCCTTAGCCTATTGGGACGTATTCCTTGTGGTTTTGATCAGATTCGACGCACGAGGAGGTCGATTTGAGAGGAAAAGGCATATCGAGCTAGACTTTTGGCCGGCTAGAGGTGAGTAATGATTTTAAATGAAGTCCCGAGGGTTTGAAACCCCGGATTTGCACAACGTAGTGCTATGTTGGGATGAAACACGCGTTGTATGACGAGCGCGGAGTCACTTACTATTGGGGATTTGCGACTTGGTCCATCCCGATTGATATTTTATCGCGTATTTGATAAAGACTTGTTGTTTTTCACCATGATTTAGGCTTATTGCCATGCTTGGGCTTCGTGCCGACTATTTGAAATCCTTTGTGAATTTCCATCACTGTTTTTCCTCACTAATTGAAATATTATTTGAACTCAGTCCAATTGAATTATACTGTTTCATGAACTCAACTATACTTTTACTCAACTTGAGATTTAAATAATATTCGAACTGTTGTTTGAGCTGAGCGCTATTGTTTTACTAACGCCCGAGGGGTTTATGATTATTTTCTGGATTGATTGAGGCCGAGGGCCATATGTGAGGATACGTTGAGTGATGTGAGGAGGCTTTCAGGCCTCGAGTGTTATGTAAGGAGGCTTCCAGGCCTCGAGTGTGATGTGAGAAGGCTTTAAGGCCTTATGTTGACATGACAGGCTTTAAGGCCTTATGATGATATAGCGTTTAGGCTGTAGGAGGCCCTCCGGAGTCTTCACCCCCACAGTGAGCGAGGGTACCCAGGTGAGTTGGGAGTTAGCTCGAGAGGCTGATGTTATACTTTGTAAGTTGGGAGTGAGCCCGCGGGGCTGATACTGTACTGAGAGTTTGATATTGAGCCCGAGGGGTAGGTTTCTGATTATCTCTTACTTGATGAAATTATTTGTCTTCACTATTTTAAAATAGATTTATCGGATACTTCACGGTTTTATTGTGTAACTGATTTTACTGCTTGAGATAGCGTTATTTGTGCATTTATGAGATTTCATGCTTTCAGTCATTATTTATTTTTATTACTCACTGGGTCGGAGTACTTACATTACTCCCTGCACCATGTGTGCAGATACAGGCATAGCAGAATTCGTCCCTGAACACTGAATCTTTCCAGACTAGGCGGACTAGGAGTGACGAGGTAGCTGTCGACGTCCACAGCCTCGTTTTCTCCCTTATCTTCTGCATTTACATTACCTTCGGACTTTGTTCCTAGATTCAGACTTGTAGCATTTTGGTAAACTCTGTAGTAGATACTGACTTGTGACACCCCGATTTCGTGCTGTGTCGGGATGGTTCCCTGTTTTATCATGTTTTATTCCGTGCTTATGATTTTATTATCTATGATTCAAACTTATTTATGCTAAGTAACTGTTAAAATGAGGTGTTATTGTTCTGTTAGCTGGCCTTGTCTTCACGAGAGGCGCCATCACGATCGGGTTAGGAATTAGGTCGTGACACCGAGATAAATTGATAAACAATGGAATATGAATTTGGAGACTTCCTAATATAAAAAGGAGTGTTTACTTGTTTTCTTGATTTACTGTCATTTCTAATAAATCCATGGTTATTCATATTATTACTACATTATTGTTGGGCCACTAGTAAGTGTCGAAGTCGACCTCTCGTCATTACTTCTTCGAGGTTAGACGTGATATTTACTGGGTACACGTTATTTTTGTAATCGTACGACACTTGCTGTGCATTTTTGTTGCACATGCACATGTATGTCTAGTGGACTAGTTGGGCGTAGCGGCATGGTTGATACGGAGACTTAGGTGAGCTGCACCTCTCGAAACGACCCGCAGCCAGGAGAGTCTCCTTTAGAGTATTGTACTATATTTTTTTCTCTGTCCAATTTGTGTTTCGGACATTTATTGTTTTATATTATTTCTTAAAAACTGCTCATGCACTTGTGACACCGGTTTCTGGGGTGATTATGGGCTATTTAGTCTTGAAATTGTTAAAAATATTATTATTTATTCTGTAAAGTCCATCTTTTACTCTTAAATTCTAGAAAAATCATGATTTCAAAATTTTTAAAACGAGAATTTAATTAAGTATTGATGGTTGGCGTGCCTGACAGCGGTGTCCGGCGCCATCACGACCCTTAGTAGATTTTGGGTCGTGACAAATAATTTATATCATTAAACGAAATGGGTATATTAAAATTAGTAGCAGCGGATAATGTAGCATATAGTCAATAGGTTCAACTGATCCTAATATTTTTTGACACAAAATATGTAAATATAAATGTAAGAAAATTACCATTTAAAAAAAAGAAATTTCGAGCTTATAATTCCAAAAGCGTAATGGGTGCAATTAGTAAGGTCTAAAAGTTTAACTCATAATATTTTGGAGTTTTTTCTTTCATATACCATATATGAAACTTTATTACCAAATAAGTGCATATTTTGTAAATTACCCGACCTGTGCACTGTTTTTCTACAATTATATATCATTCATTATTTAATAATTAATAGTAGCTGAATCTTCCCAATATGGTGCGCTAAAAATCAGGAAAAAAATATCCTAATTGGTTTAGCAACCTTCAGTTCAAATTTGAACACAAATCCTTTATCTGATCTCTCCCGAATTTTTTTTGTAATTCTAAAAAAAAAGATGAAAAGCTTCAACAAACTGAAATCAAATTGTAGAAATCAGTTTGTCGAGTTTCTTCCTCAATCCAGACATCAAAAAGGCGACCAGTTATTCAACAAAATCAAGTCAAATTGTAGAAGCCAATACTACGGATGTCTATTCTTCATCTTTTTTTTTTCTCAATCCATTAATCAAAAAAATAATAAAATATAGAACAATACCTCTGCAACAACACTCAATCATGTCCAAAATCCCAATCATGCTACAATTGAATGGAAAAAATCTGATTATAAAAAATGGGTCGCATCTCTGTATTTTTTGAGAAGAAGAAGGAATGGAGAAGAGGAAGAAAGGGGAGGGGGAAAACGGAGTTGGTCTTAGGAATTAAGGGGAGCTGATTAAAATTATTATGTTACAAATTCTATGAAAGTCTGATTTTATGTTAATATCTACAAAATTCCTACAGTTATCTACAAATAAACTACAAATCAGTTTAAGTATGTATAAAGCAGTATTGTTTTTAAGGGTATCTATAAAATTACTACATTTATACTACAATTAAACTACGATCTATGTTGGAAAAAAATGTTGACTACAAAATTTTCTCTTCATTTACAAAATTTCTACAAAAAATCTACAAATAAACTACAAATCAGTTTTAGTATTGTATAAAGTTGTACTATTTTTAAGGGTATCTACAAAATTACTACAATTAAACTACAATCTATGTTAAAAAAAATATTGACTACAAAATTTTCTCTTCATCTACAAAATTACTTCAAAAAAGCTACAAATAAACTACAAATCAGTTTAAGTATTGTATAAAGCTGTATTGTTTTTAAGAGTATCTACAAAATTACTATATTTATACTACAATTTATGTTGAAAAAAAATATTGATTACAAAATTTTCTCTTCACCTACAAAATTTCTACAAAAAAAAAAAAAAAAACTACAAATCAATTTAAGGTTTCGGGGTGAAACTTAGTCTTTAAAAGTTGAATCTTTGAATCAAAGTCAGAAGAAGGGGTAGGGGATTAATTGGTTTCAGGGGTGATTTGAAGTTAAATATTGTATAGAATTTTGAGATGGACATCAACATTTGACACGCCTGAGGCTGGGGTTATGCTTCTCTTCTCGAACGGAAAAATTGAGAGCCCTAGATTGCTTTTGCTTACATACCAAAAAGGTAGTAGCTCTATGTCGTAAAACCATAAGAATATGATTTTTAATCCGAAAAGAAATAGGAAAGCGTGGGCCCTACTATTTCGTACGTAACAAAATTGCAATTTTCATATCTGTATTTTTTGAGAAGAAGAAGGAATGGAGAAGAGGAGGGGGGGGGGGNGGGATATATAGACACCTTTAATTAAGGAGTAAAAAATGCCCATTAATTAGACCCTTAATTAAGTATGGTATAGAATTGATAATTTGGTATATTAAGTGTTTGAGGGTAATAAGGTTTCCTATGTGGCATAGGAATGTAAAAATTCCTAATTTTTTTATCTTAGATCCATCTCTTTATAATAACGTACTCATCGTTCTAAAATCATGGACCCCTTCTGTATTGTTCTGAAATTAGATTCGATAGTTCGACAATCCAGCCTAACCCTCGTCTGATTGAATAACTAGCACAACTAGCTATTTGTAAAATTTCTTGAGTATGATCATATGCAATCATTATGTTGAAATTTAAACTCTTATTGGCTGTTTTTTTTTGTGGTTGTATGTAATTCAAGAATCCTGAAAATATTAAAATAGATTACAATATGTGGTTTGTACTTGATCTTTTCTCGTTTATATTCCAATGGAGTGGTAATTTGGTAATAATAACTACCAAAAATTTCAAAATATTGTAGCATATAACCAAAAAATACAAGATAAGGAGGAGAAAGAAATTTTTTAAAAACAAAATATTTTGTAGATGTGACAGTCTAAATAAGAAGGAAATTAGAGAAGAAAAAAGGACTGAATAAATTAGGTTCTGATCGAGAGGACATTTGATTCAACCACATCAGTTCATATTCTACTTTTCTTTGCCTAAAAAGTTCTATCATGTATAGCCTTTGAAACAACTAGGAAAAAAGGTGAATAAATAATTTTTAAACTGAATAGGTGTACAATTATCAATCACAATAGGCAAAAAGGTTTCTTAAACAAGCAATCAGTTTTCTAAAGCATAAAGATTTTTTTATATGTTCCTTTAGTTTTATTCAGGGTTCTGCTTGTAACTTGTTTATTATTTTTTTGTTTAATTAGTTAAAAATTGTATAAATATGATACTTTTTGAGGTGACTTTTAACTTTGACCCCCACTTGTCCCATGGACAAAACTTTAAGATCAAAGTTAAAAGTGTCCTCAATGGGGCAAGCGAAGAGCAACATTTGTTAAATTTGAAGTTATGCCAATGCGACAAGCAAGATAAAAATTTAAGATCATCCACTTTGAATGTGTACTTTACGCAATTTTATGTGATTGGTTTGTAATGCTTATGGGCCAACCGAGGTGAAAATGGCGTGGGACTTTACTATTTAAGGTGGTATTTATTTTTATCCAATAATTCTATCGTTGAGCAAAAATAGTCACTACTCTATTAAAATTAATATGAAAAGGCATTTTTACCCTTTCTTCCATATAACCGGAGCCCCGACAATGACTGTTTAGAGTTTGTTTGTTTTGTTTCAAAGGAAGATTGTTGTGTTGCTAATGGCTTTCCGTCTCGTAGGGTAAGTTGGTTTCAGCCTAACTTTTGATTTTTCCTTAGGCTTGTTTGATCTCTGTCTCAATTTTTGGGGGATTTTTAAATTTTTGGTTTGGATAGAAGACAAATGGCTGCTGGTGCTGGTAGGGCTTTTCTTGGAGCACCAACAACACAAATCAAGTTTAAAAATTAAGGACATGTAGTCCTGAAGTACTGAACTTAGAGTTCCAAGTTCAAAAGTTAAGGACATGTAGTCCTGAAGTCCTAAACTTAGAGTTCCAAGTTCAAAAGTTAAGGACATGTAGTCCTGAAGTCCTGAAGTCCTGAACTTAGAGTTACAAGTTCAAAAGTTCAAAAGTTAAGGACAATAGGTCCTGAACTTACAGTTACAAGTTTAAAAGTTAAGGACAATAGGTCCTGAACTTACAGTTACAAGCTCAAAAGTTAAGGACAATAGATCTTGAAGTCCTGAACTTAGACTAACAAGCTCAAAAGTTAAGGACAATATGTCCTAAACTTAGGCTAAGAATCCCAAAAGTTAAGGACAATAGATCATGAACTTACAGTTACAAATTCAAAAGTTAAGGACAATAGGTCCTGAAGTCCTGAACTTAGACTAACAAGCTCAAAATTTAAGGACAATAGGTCCTAAACTTAGGCTAAGAAGCCCAAAAGTTAAGGAAAATAGGTGTTGAACTTACAGTTACAAGTTCAAAAGTTAAGGACAATAGGTCCTGAAGTCCTGAACTTAGACTAACAAGCTCAAAAGTTAAGGACAATAGATCCTGAACTTAGGCTAAGAAGTCCAAAAGTTAAGGACAGTAGGTCCTGAACTTAGACTAACAAGCTCAAAAGTTAAAGACGCTTGGTCCTGAACTTACGATTACAAGTTCAAAAGTTAAAGATATGTAGTCCTGAAGTCCTAAAGTTAAGTTCAAAAGTTAAGGACATGTAGTCCTGAAGTCTTGAACTTAGGGTTACAAGTTCAAAAGTTAAGGACAAGTAGTTCTGATGTCCTGAAGTTAAGTTCAAAAGTTAAGGACATGAGCGTAAGGGTATTTTTGTCCAAGCAGTGAAAGTTTATTAAAGCAGTAGGTAAAGATTAAAGACATTTTAAACAGTGGCTTAAAAGTAAATACATGTGTTATTAGTGGTTAACCGTGCACTTCCCCCCAACCGAGTCCGACCATTGAGGTTAGTGGGCTGGAGCTGACTGAAAAGCCCCAATTTAAATGAGCTGGAAAAAAGTAATAGCGTTAACCCAAATAGTCGTTCATCTAATCTTTTAAACCAAAAATAGTCGATGAATTTATAATATATTTATAACTGTGTATAATCAATGAATAATCTATATATATTGACTAAAAAATATAAACATTGTATCTGATCGGCTATTTGTATAACAATTCCGAAAGTTTAACCAAGTAACAGGTTTGGATCAATGTATGAGTACATTTTCACAGCGTGGTGAATTCCATGCTAACACCGAAAGGCATATGGTTCGCCAAACATCGTGCAATATTGGAAAACGACTATAAATCAGTTGCAGATACCTTTCTTATATATTAAAATCTTATATTTAATCCCATACATAATGAGAGTCATACAAAAATATTGACTTATGAGATTTTTTCTTTTGTAAAGGAGAATTTGTATGGGGTCAAATTCTGCCCACTACGGTAGTAACGACCCACGACTAAGCAATAGCCGAAATGAGGGTACGACCTAAGGATGTCGGGGTAAAATGTACCTCTAGGTCTCGTCGTCTCCTCGAAAGCATATGACCTATCTTTGTATTATTTTATTGTTTCAAGGGGGTTCAGCTATTATATAAAAGAGGATCCCAATATTGTAAAGGATGAGATTTTTTTCTAGAACAAGCTCTCTCTCTCTCTCTCTCTCTCTCTCTCTCTCTCTTTCTCTCTCTCTCTCTCTCTCTCTCTGTGTGTGTGTCTTTTCCTCTCTCAAACATCCAATCTATTGAAAGCAATAAGAAACATAATACATATTTCTAATTCTCATTATCTTCGATTATGATTTACCTTTGATTTATTTTGATTGTATTCACTTGCAAAGTACTTGTTATCTTACGAGTCGAATAGTTTGGCGCCGTCTGTGGGGATTTCAGCAATCGAAATCATAGTTTTCACCTAGAATATCGGAAAAAAAAGTAACGAACCACCATCCTTCACATCCTACAGAAATCGAAAAATGGCAAAAAGTGACGTAAGGTTGAAAGCAATAGCAGGCGTCACCGCCAACCTCATAGGTCCTCTCAACTAAGGCGATAGAGAGAACATCTTGAGTACAACACCTGGTAGTGCACAAGATGGAGAGATCTCACCCTCTTCACCTGAAGACCTGGCAATCTTGCACGAAAAGGGAGTCTCTACATCTGTAGTCAAGAAAACACCACACCCGGTGGTCAAGAAGCTACTGGAAGAGTGGCTGATGAACACCCTAGGCAGCTTGCTCGAAAAGTCACCCCAAAGCAACATTAAGAACTCATCAATGACAGACATCACCACCATCAGTGAACCCGATACTATACAAACAAACAACATCCACACCGATATCCCGACCAGCGATGGCACACTCGCAGCCATCCTTAAAAAGATGGAAGAAATGGAGAATGAGAACAAGGCACTTTGGGATCAAATGAAAGAGCATCAGGAAAGAGTAGACAAAATTCCCGGCGCTCCTAAGTTACTACCGAAGCGCGACATGGGAAGGTTCGTCGAACAGCCGTATAGCGAAGAGGCTGCCCCTCACCCGATCCCGAAAACCTTCAAGATGCCACCTTACTTAATGATATATGACGGGATGACGGGTCCCGAAGACCACTTGATCCACTATGTGACCGCTGTGAAGGGTAACGATCTGTCAAAAGAACAAGTACCATCCGTATTGCTGAAAAAGTTTGGAGAAACGCTGACAGGGGGGCATTAACATGGTACTCACAGCTTCCGGTTAGAACGATATAGACATTCAAATAAATGGCGGATAAGTTCGCCACCGCTCACGCAGGAGCAAAGAAAGCAGAGGCCTGGGTCAATGATATCTTCGTTGTCAGACAAACTGTAGGAGAGGGATTCAGGGACTTCCTGGACAGATTCAATAGAGTAAGGATGAGCCTACCAAACGTATCGGAAGGCATGGAAGTTGCAACTTTCCGAAACGGGCTGAGCAGAGATGGTTCTAAGGGCGACCAAAAAGCTACTGAGCCGACTCATGAAGTATCCCCCCACCACATGGGAGGAGATCCACAACGCCTACTGTGCCGAGGTACGAGCAGATAAGGATGACCTCAACGGACCGACCCAGCGGCTAACGACGATACAGTCAGAAGTAAGGAGGGATCGACGCAACGATGGGTGGCGGGAACAGCCCTCGTGCCTCAACAAAGAAAGGCATCAGCCCTACATCAGATCCTCTCATCTACCACTGCCAAGAGACACAGAAGCACTGCAACGACATATCGCCCCACTCCGTAATGAAAAAGGTATGCCCCCTTTATTATCTGCCCATAACTTTTGCGTGCCTCCCTCAGAAATAGTGTACGCACTGGAGAAGCTGGGCACCAAGGTACAATGGCCGCAGAAAATGAAATCAGATCCCGCCACGAGGAGGTCGAACGTCCTGTGCGAGTTCCACCAAGAAAGAGGACACAAAACCAAAGATTGCATAGGACTACGACAAGAGGTAGTCAGAATGTTGAACCAAGGATACTTGAGGGAGCTGCTTAGCGATAAGGGAAAGACCAACTTTGCACGAGGGCGGGAACTACCTCAAGGGCCGCCGAAGCCACCTTCGCCAACACGCTCCATCAACATGATCGTCGGAGGAGGTGACGATTCAGCAATCAACCACGTAAAGTTCACCACCTCGCACAAACTGAAACAAACAATCGCCCACGAACGGTATGACGACTTCGAAGAGAGTATCACCTTCGATAAGTCTGATGTTGACGGTTTGTTTTTTCTTCATTATGATGCTTTGGTCATAACTTTACGTATTGACGACACTGATGTTAAGAGAATAATGGTTGATAATGGAAGCGGCGCATGTATTATCCATCCAAGAGTCCTCGTGCAAATGAGACTCGAAGATAGGATAATACCGTATTGCATAACACTGACAGGTTTTAACAATGCAGTGGAACGGACCTCCGAGGAGGTATCATTGTTACACTAGAAATCACTTTCCACATCATGAACCAAGAGATAGCCTACAACGCCATCATAGGACGCCCGTGGATACACGCCATGCGACCAGTCCCCTCAAGCTTCTACCAAGTGATCAAGTTCCCCACCCCTTAGGGAGTATTTAGCATTTGGGGCGAGCCGCGCACCATGCAAGAATGTTATCGAATCGCTCAAGACTGCGCCCACACCAAACATTTGAAAGGAGCAAGTGCGGAGGCATAGCAATCAGCTGTGTCGGGGACTAAGGTCGACCCGACAACGGAAGCTATCAAAGATCCGGACATCGTAGAAGCCTGCAAAGTAACGGTCGAGGATCTCGACCCAGTATAACTGGACAGCGCCGACCACACAAAGAAATCCTACATCGGACACAGCCTATGCGACCCAAGTAAGTACCATGAATTTCTAACTAACCACGCGGATTTATTTGCTTTGTTTCATTCAGATATGTCGGGAATACCAAAAGACATTGACACCCACAAGCTGAACGTCGACCCACTATATCCACCCATGTGGCAAATTAGAAGGAAGTTCAACGCTGCAATCAACGAGGCTGTCAGCGAAGAGGTAGATAAGCTGCTAGCCAACGGATCCATAAGAAAATCAAAATATCCCCAATGGGTCGCCAATGTCGTCATGGTTAAAAAGAAAAACGGGAAATGGAGAATGTACGTAGACTTCACCGACCTTAATAAAGCATGCCCGAAAAACTCATTCCCATTACCTCACATAGACCAGTTGATCGACGCCACATCAGGACATGAACTGCTAAGCTTCTTAGATGCCTACTCCAGCTACAAACAAATCATGATGGCCGAGGAGGACCAAGAAAAGACGACTTTCATCACCTACCAAGGGACATATTGCTACAAGGTGATGCCCTTTGAACTCAAAAATGCAGGGGTGCCGTATCAGAGACTGGTTACCAGAATGTTCAAAGGACAGCTTGGCAGGACCATGGAGGTCTATATCGATGATATGTTTGTGAAGTCGGCAAACAAAGAAGACCCATCGACCATCTGAAGGAAGACTTCGAGATACTAAGACGGTACTGGATGAAATTGAACCCAGAAAAGTGCGCCTTCGGCGTAGCCTGAGGAAAGTTCTTAGGCTTCCTCGTATCACAACGGGGTATCGAGGTCAACTCAGACCAAATCAAGGTAATAGATGCAATACCCGAGACCTTGAACAACAAAAAATAGGTACAAAAGCTAACAAGTCGAATAGCCGCCCTATCCAGGTTCATCTCACGATCCTCCGACAGGTGCCATAAATTTTTTAACGTATTGAGAAAAGATCACAGACTGTAGTGGAACGAGGAATGCGTCGAGGCCTTAAAAAAATTAAAAGCATACTTGTCTTCGCCACCATTTCTAGTCAAAGCGAACCCTTGCTAGTATACCTGGCAGTATCCGAAGTCGCTGTCAGCGCAGTCCTGGTCCGCAAAAATAAAGGTACGCAATCTCCTATTTACTATATCAGCAAAACCCTAGTAGACGCCGAAATACGGTATCCACACCTCGAGAAGTTGGCCCTGGCACTGGTCGTAGCTTCACGAAAGTTTAGACCCTACTTTCAGTGTCACCCCATAAAAGTAATAACAACCTTCCCCTTGAGAAGCATCCTGCATAAGCCTGAGTTGTCGGTTAGGCTCGCCAGATGGGCCATAGAGCTTAGCGAGCATGACATATCCTATCACCCAAGAAACGCCATCAAGTCGCAGGTACTTGTAGATTTCATCGCCGATTTCAGCTTAGAGATTCTGCCGAAAGCGGAACTAGAGGCCATTCGTGCCTCTCCTAGTACCGACCTCTGGACCCTCTACATTGATGGCGCTGCAAATGCCTCGGGATCGGGATTGGGACTCGTTCTCGAAGTCCCCACGGGCAAGATAATTCGTCAGTCCATACGATGCCCTAAGATGACTAACAATGAGGCCGAGTATAAGGTTGTGATCGCAGGTATGAAGTTAGCCATCAAGTACGGAGCTCGACGACTCATCCTCCATTGCGATTCCCAACTCGTGGTGAACCAGGTCACTGGGACATACCAGATCAAGGAGCAGAGACTACAAAAATATCAATCAGAAATCCACAAGTTGATGCCCGAGTTCGATGAGTGCCGCCTGGAACAAATACCTGGGGCACAGAATGTCGAAGCAGACGGCCTAGCGAAATTGGCCGCGACCAACAAAAAACATCGACAGGGGAAATATAGTCACCCTCCTCCATTCAGCCATAGATCACACTAAGTTACTCTCTTTAAATCTAACTTGGGACTGGCGCAACCAGTTTATCTCCTATCTGCAGGACGGGACACTCCCACTCGACAAAAAAGAAGCCAAAAGCTCCGCGTACCTGCCGCCCGATACAGCCTAATAAATCACGATCTCTACAAAAGAACGTTTGGGGGACCCCTCGCTAAGTGCCTGGGGCCGCACCAAATGAGGCGAGTACTCGAAGAGGTGCACGAGGGTCACTGTGGCACACATACCGATAATCGTGCCTTCGTCCATTGCATCATCCGAGCCGGATACAACTGGCCCACCGTGAAAAAGGAGGCAGCAGAGTATGTTCGCAGGTGTGAACCCTGCCAGAAATACACCCCCATGATACATCAACTGGGAGAGCCCCTCAACTCAGTAACATCACCTTGGCCCTTCATCAAATAGGGAATGGACATAATCGGCCCCCTGCCAGCAAGATGAGGAAAGGTACGGTTTCTGTTAGTTTTAACTGACTATTTTTTCAAATGGGTGGAAGCAGGTGCGTACGCCCAAATATGCGAACAGGAAGTCATCACCTTCATATGGAAAAACATCATATGTCGTTTCGGCATCCCCAAGGAAATCAACTGCGACAACGGCCCCCAATTTATCGGCAAAAGGACAACGGAGTTCTTCGACAAATGGCATATCAAACGAATACTCTCCACGCCATATCACCCCGCCGCTAACGGCCAAGCAGAATCCTCCAACTAAACAATACTGAACATACTGAAGAAGAAACTCAAAGAAGCCAAAGGGCTCTGGCCCGAGCTACTACCTGAAGTACTATGGGCATATCGAACCATGCCTAAATCCAACACGGGAGAAACACCGTACTCACTGGTCTACGGAACCGATACGGTCATACCCATCGAATCGGAGAGCCGAGCCTGATGTATTCACAAACCAGCGGAGCAGACAACGACATGAATAGGCTTCAAGACCTCGACTAGGCCGAAGAAGGAAGGGATATGGCCCACATAAGAATGACAGCCCAAAAGCAACAGGTCGAAAGGTATTACAACAAAAAAGCCAAAATACGACCACTCAAAGTGGGCGACTACGTCCTCAAGGCAAAAACTTTGGCGTCAAAAGACTCGAGCGAAGGGAAACTGGGCACCAATTGGAGCGGGCCATATAAAATCACAGCAGATGCAAGCAAAGGAGCCTTACAGTTGGAAACAATGGAAGGAAAAACACTCCAAAACAACTGTAACGTCGCCCACCTTAAGTACTTCCATTTCTAAAGGGCGTCTCCCGAGTCGTACTCTTTTTCCCTTACCCGAGTTTTATCCCAATCGGGTTTTCTCGGGGAGGTTTTTAACGAGGCGATGAAGGGGACACCTAGGGATCTCTGGACACAGGTTTATCATATCGGCCACTCGACATGTTCTCCAGGCCGATATAATAAAGGGACTAGCCTAGTTGAATCTCCATTATGTAAGCCGCTAAGGCCACCGTCTCCATTATGTAAGTGGCTAAGGCTACCGTCTCCATTATGTAAGCGGCTAAGGGCACCGTCTCCATTATGAAAGCGGCTAAGGCCACCGTCTCCATTATGTAAGCGACTAAGGCCACCGTCTCCATTATGTAAGCGGCTAAGGCCATCGTCTCCATTATGAAAGCGGCTAAGGCCACCATCTCCATTATGTAAGCGGCTAAGGCCACCATCTCCATTATGTAAGCGGCTAAGGCCACCGTCTCCATTATGAAAGCGGCTAAGGCCACCACCTCCATTATGAAAATGGCCAAAGGGCATCGCCAGTAAACGTCGACCCCACTCGACGACGACGGATAACACTTCAACAACAGTTGAAGTTACATCCTATAGGCCAAAGGCCATCGCCAGTAAACGTCGACCCCGCTCGACGACGACGGATAACACTTCAACGACGGTTGAAGTTACATCATATGGGGCAAAAGGCCATTGCCAGTAAATGTCGACCCCGCCGACGATGACAGATAACACTTCAACAATAGTTGAATTTACATCCTATGGGCCAAAGTCCATCGCCAGTAAACGTCGACCCCGCTCGACGACGACGGATAACACTTCAACAACAGTTGAAGTTAACATCCTATGGGCCAAAGGCCATCGCCAGTAAACGTTGACCCCGCTTGACGACGACAGATAACACTTCAACGATAGTTGAAGTTACATCCTATGGGCCAATGACCATCGCCAGTAAACGTTGACCCCGCTTGATGACGATGGATAACACTTCAACGACAGTTGAAGTTACATCCTATGGGCCAAAGGCCATCGCCAGTAAACGTCGACTCCGCTCAACGATGACGGACAATACTTCAATGGCAGTTGAAGTTACGTCCTACTGGCTAAAGGCCATCGCCAACAAACGTCGACCCCGCTAGCTAATAACGGATAACACTTCAGCAGTAATTGAAGTTACATCCTATCGGCTAAGTCCATCGCCGTCGAAGCGCCGGCCAAGCTCGACTATGACGAACAATGTTCAAACAAAGAACAACACAAAGAGAATAGCAACAAAAGTATGATTCTTTCACTATGACAAAAAATATATACATTTAATCTCGCGAAGGGCCCCCATTACATTCTACAAAAAAGCAAAACATATACAAATCTTAAGGAGCCTCGCCATTTTTTCCATCATCACCCGTCTGCCCACCTTCTCGACCATCGCCACCAAGGCGATAGGCTTCATTGAACCATGGGTCGGAGTCAAGTCGGTTAACATCCTACGAAGCGTAGCCCTCTCGATCAGGGGAGTCAGAGCTGTACCCGCAAGCTGCCCGAGCTGCACGAGACTCGTGCCACTGCTCCTGAACTTCTTCCTCAGAGGCACGTCCCGCAATGAGAAGGTTTTTGTATACGTCCAATCTGGCCTCCGCATATACCCACATCTCGTGCACATCACGATGCGCATCCTCATCAGACAAGAGCTGGGAAGAAGAAGGTCGGGCCACGTCCCCAGGCCTTGGTGGGGCAGAACACCTGAGAACGTCGACCTCAGCCACCTTCGCTTCGAGTTCGGCTGTCAAAGCTGCCACCCTATGGTGCAGATCGGCAACCTCTGCCGCCACCCCACGGCTGAGCTACAACTCATCTTCCCTCAATTCGAGGAGTGATTCCAGCTCACTATTACGAGCCACGGCCTTCACCAACTCCTCATCCGTTTTCTCCAGCTCCTCCACCCTGCGCTTCAATTGCGCCTCCTTCTGTTCAAGGCCTTCCCGGAACACCCGAAATTTTGGATCCTGATGGAATAGGTCCGCCACAGCCTGATGCTTGGAGCGGCACCTCTTGTACTTCTTCACCATTTTATCAAAAATGGTCGCTCTCTTCTTCTCGCGATGCCTCCTCTCCACCTCCAAAACCAGGGTCTAAAATATATATGTATATATATATATATGAGTTAGTACACATCAAAGTCAACTTCACGACACGCGAAAGAATAGAGAGTTACCTGTAACGCCATACCAGCGACCCTCCGAGATAACTCTGACTCACTGACAGCACTCAGCATCTCGCGCTCGGGGGCGGCACACAGTAAATTCATCTCTAGTGCAGCCCGCTCACTGTGTTGTAACAAATTGTAAGCCCCTGGATTCACGATACGGCGGCCAGACCCATCCGCTACTATCTCCACGTGCGTAATACCTTCCGTCATCTCGTCTACGTCCTCATGGGCAACGTCAGCAGTCGGTCCCCCAGCATCCCCGCCAACGAGAGGTGACGAGCCACCCTCGGCAAAATGAATTGAGCTGATACCGACATTAGCACTTACCTGGTGGGACGGCCTCCCCAAACGAATGGCGTTGTCCATGAAGACGGGTCTAGTTGTTTGGCGAGGCGCGTCACTCCTTTCATCCCCAGTCTCCACCGCCTTACCCGTTTCAAGTCTCCGCCTTTTTCTCTCCTCGGGATCCTCGCTCTCGGAAGGCTCATCTACAAGCTGCGGAGATGACGTCGACTGCCTCACTTCACTTGTAGCCACCTCCACAGGAGCAACCTCCTATAAAGAACCTACGGGCACCCCCTCCCTGACAGGTGCACAAGGTATCTCCTGCACATTCGGGCCGACACCTGATCGGGCGGAGGTGGATACCGTCGCCTTCCTCTTAGGAGCATTTTGACCTGTCAATACAAATGGTTTAGTTGACGAAGTTTGTGGAAGCGACTGATTAAAGTCGAAGAAATACCTAAAGGGCCCGCGGGGCCGTAGCGTTCAAGGAACTCAGACCATGTGCGGGTTTCTTTTGCGAAAGGAAGTAAACCAGCTACCCACTGCTTGATATCAGTTATGAACCAGAGAGTGTGAGCTAGTGATGCAAAATAACAGGAAAAATCATAACGATAGTATGACCGGAACCGCTAAGGTCATGTACGATAAATGACTCGACGGGTAGGAATACTTACGTGTCGAATTCCACCTCTCTGGGAATCCGACGAGGTTAGATACCAGGTGCTCTGTTCTGATAAAGAAGTATCTACGCCCATAACCACTGTTAGCCCGATCATCGGTCTGCACGACCAGCCCTTTCGAGCCGCGATTCTTCAGGTGCAACATGGTACCACTTAAATAGTCGGCGCTGAATAACTGCAGAAGATGGTGAACAGAGATCTCGCACCCAGCCAGCTCCGCATATGTAGACATTATGCTACATATCTTTAAGGTGTACGAAGTAAGTTGGGTGGGACACATGTTGTAAAAATAGCAAAGCTCTTCCGCCAAAGGAAAAATGGGAAGGCCATAACCGATTAAAAAAGGATATTCGTAAAACGTGCAGTATCCCGGTCTGTGGGCGTTCGCATAATCCGCTCCCGCTAAGACCATCTCCACATGAGCGGGTATGCCAAATGACGTGCGAAGATTATCTAAATCATCTTGCGTTAACTCGGATTTATCCAAAGGTTGCTCGGGATAATCCCTTTGGAAGTCCCTCTTGAGAAGAAGTTGCTTCGGTAGCACGTTATCCACAGTAAGAGGGGTGAGGTCCTCCCCCCTCTCTCCCTTATCACCGCCGGATGGAGGCGGCACGTCAGATGGCTTACTATTACGAGCCCCCAGATTGCTATCTCATTTAGGTTTTGCCATGATTTCCGTTTAGGGAGTGGTGTACGACACAAACAAAAGTGTACTTTCAGAGAAACGGTAAGTTTCCGGAGAAAGGAAGTGTTTTCTTAGATAGTCGGGAAACGCTTGCAGATGATCTAAAGCTGGATTAAGTCAAACCCTTTCCCTATTTATAGGGTTGGGCGGCATTGAAATCGAAGAGGCAAGGTCCAAACAGGCGCGGGAAACCGAGCATCAGAACACCTTTTGTACTTCCTCGGGAATACGCGTGATGATGATGCATGCATATGATGACGTCACTTTAGGGAAGGGATTGCGCGCCAATATTCCAATAAATTCAAATGATCACCCCTTCACGTCGTCGTCCCCGAGCATGGTCAAATTCTCCCAGAATAAGGTTCATGATTTCGTCCATTGGAGACGCACTTCGTTACGTCACCGACGAACGGAGGGACTAATTGTATGGGGTCAAATTCTGCCCACTACGGTAGTAATGACCCACGACTAAGCAATAGCCGAAATGAGGGTACGACCTAAGGATGTCGGGGTGAAATGTACCTCTAGGTCTCATCGTCTCCTCGAAAGTATGTGACCTATCTCTGTCTTATTTTATTGTTTCAAAGAGGTTCACCTATTATGTAAAGGAGGATCTCAATATTGTAAAGGATGGGATTTTTTCTAGAACAAGCTTTCTCTCTCTCTCTCTCTCTCTCTGTCTTTTCCTCTCTCGAACACCCAATCTATTGAAAGCAATAAGAAACATAATACATATTTCTAGGTCTCATTATCTTCGATTACGATTTACCTTTGATTTATTTTGATTGTATTCACTTGCAAAGTACTTGTTATGTTTCGAGTCAAACAGAGTTAAGTGTTTGTTTTAATGTACAAGGTTTGTAACCGTAACTAAGTTAAAGTTTTTAATGTAAAGGGTATGAAAAAATCCTTGGTAGGGAGCGCTTCGAATGTGGCCCTACGCGGCGCGAATCCGGATATAGTCGGGCTCCGATGCAAGTACTGGACACCGGGAGGGAAATCAAAAAACGTTAAAGTAAGTTAAATAAATTGAAATGGAAGCACAGTGTGACCAAAAAATAAAAATAATAAATCCTTTGGGTTAGGAAAAATTAAAATTATTCTAACCATGTTGGCGATTCTGAACAGATCACAGATGAGGCAGGGAATATTGTTCTATCTTTACTGCTATATTATTAACCTGACACTAAAGCAGGAAGTCCAAGAGCCTTTATGCATGAGAAGAAATCAAGTAATTGCTCCAAATTAGCAGCCTCCTTTGGAAAAAGACGTACATATGAATTAGAGTCACAGGAGACAGCAAAATGAAACTTTTGATGTAAAGAGGAAACATAGCCTATCGGCCCTCCATAAGTCATATTAACTGGGAATTCTTCTTTTAGTTTTGCTCAACTTTAATTGTGAAAATAGTCTCGTGAAAGTAATAGCATCTTGAGCATATTAAACTTCAACAAGTTTGCCTTTTAAGAGATTATTCAATTGAAATGATGGAGTGACAAACAATGCTACTATTATTTAGACATTGGAATAAAACAATTATCGTCATCTCCAGCTTCTGTTATAACTCCATCCCAGCTCTGAACTTGTCATTTTCATTTGATAGACCGTGTATTCTAATGAGGATGCTTAGTCCACATTTGTCCCCGTTTTGTCTATTGACGACCCCTGTAACACGTAACAAACCAGCTAAGTCAAACATAATGTCATCATTATCATTATATCTACTAGGTGAGTCTAGGAGAAAATAACGATACGAATTTTGCTTCTCCAGAAGTCAGCATACAATTAGATTGTTCACATAATTCAACATATATATGTTATCGTAACAAGCAGAGATCCTTGATTCTCGTCTTTCAATAAACAACATCCAATAATTAAGACTAGACTTGCTGTTATTTTCGACCTCTAATTATCAATAGGTAAAACATGTACTAGTAGTAAATAGCAACCGATCATGTGGAAACTGCAGATAATAATCTTTCCCATACCGGTCCAAGAAACATGATTGGAAAGATGAAGTGTGAACACAAAATAATCCAATTCTGGAATTAATTATTAGGTGCCCACCTGACATACCCTTAAGCACACGCACAGAATTATGGTAATTTTGGTTTCTGTACCCAAATGATGCTACTATAGAAACAAGTTGCAATATTGACATAGTAGGGACACGGGACCAGCCTAAATACGCAGGATCCCCTAGCTATATGACATTTTCAGCCAAATTTGCACTTGATGACAAAATGTTACTTACTAATCTATTTGACAAGTTTGAACCACAAGGGTGTACGCTAACTTATAGAGGGTCTCTGTTCCTTCCTGGTGTCTAAGCTGGCAAGTGATTGGATGTCGACATATTTGCCATTGTTTCCTAATATGAGAAATGCTAATACATGTAAAGCAACCTTTAGAATCTTTCTCTATTTGCTACCTAGGAAGGAATTTCCCTTAATTTTATGACAGTATCATCAGACTTATAACGGTTAGTTAACTCTTAGTTTTATAACTTACCGTCAGAGGCGAATCTAGTATTTCTGTGAAAATTGATCCGTGTTCCTCAAGGTATATAATTTAGCTTTGAACCAAGTGCACTACTTAACCTTTTTGGAGCATGGGTGCCAATATAAAATACCTAGTTTGACAAAGAGACCATGAATTCAGGTGCCTCATATTTTAGGCCTAAATTGGCCGCTCGTTATGTCAGCCCAAATAAGCTCAGGCCCAATTGTCACAGGGCCAATCAGCTAAGGGAAAGCAGAAGCCCTTTTATAATTTACATTTTCTTATATTTTCATTTTCAAATTTTACATTTTATTTTTTGTCTCTTACACCTGTAAATATAAATAGAGACTTCTCAATAATAATATTAGTTTTGATCAATTAAGTTTTGACCGACTCATTTCGTTCGTCTTCTTCTCTCAACCCTTCTAGGGTTTTCTTCTGTTATTTTCCGCCATAGCCATCGAGCTTCGAACTTAACATGGTATTAAAGCAGGAATAGATTCCTCTAGTCGCAACCTTTCTTCCGATGGTAGCATTGTTTGAAATCGTCGATCTTCAGAATATGTTCGTGAAATTTATGGGTTCGTTCAATCTTCGCATATTTTCAACTTTTATCGCGATAATCGTTGATAATCTTCAAGTTACACGTTAGTTTCTGCTGGATTTTCCTACCTAGGGTTCATGGCTAAACAAGACCTCACTTCTTCGGTTTTTCGGAAGAAGGACAGTATCACTATCACTCCCAATCACAAGTTTTGTTAATTTTGTTGTTAATGTTCATTGCATGTACCTGATTTGCAGTTAGATTTAGTTACTGCTAAAAATAGGTACTATAGTAGACGATGTTAACTCTCCCTCACCTTCCAACAGTTTTGCTCCGTTTTCCTTGGATCTTTCACATCCGTTCTATATTCATCCCTCGAATAATTATGAAAGTCAACTAGTATCCGCTCCATTCAGTGGTTGTGGGTTTGTGTTGTGGCATAACAGTATGCTCACTTCCCTTTTTCCAAAGAACAAACCCCTCCTATTAGATGGCAGAGTCAATCAACCCACTCCCGAATCTCCTTGTTACCCATATTGGGAAAGGTGCAATGAATAACTAACTCAGTATCTAGAGAAATAGTTGTTAGTGTAATATGTTTTAAAACTGCTAAAGAAGTCTGGAAAGATATAAATGAAAGGTTTGGTCAGTCAAACGAGTCTAAATACATTCAAATACAAAAGGAAATCAGCTCTACTACTCAAGGCTCCTCTGATATAGCTTCTTACTTCACCAAAATGAGGAGTTTATGGGATGAGTTGAATTCTTCATAAATAGGTCCTACCTGTTCATGTGGTGCATTGCCTAAATTAATAGAGGACCAACAGTTATTTCAGTTTCTCAATGGTCTAAATGAGTCCTACACAACTGTTAAAAGTTCCATTATGTTAATGAATCCTTTTCCACTAACAGCAAAGCATATAGTCTTCTACAACAAGATGAGAGTCAAAGAGAAGCTCACTCTGCTGCTCCTAACTTCTGTGGTGATGCCACCTCTTTCTTGGTGTCTCCTAGTGCTTCTACCACAAATAGGACTTTCAGTCAAAATGTGAATTTTGAGGCCAGGAAAGCTGCTCCAAATGTCTCTTGCAAGTACTGCAAGAAGCCTGGCCACACTGTAGATAAGTGCTACAGACTTCATGGGTTCTCTACTAATTTCAAGTTCACCAAGAGTAAGAAATATGCTTCTTGTGTCCAGACTGAAAGTCCATCCACTACTACTGTCACTACCACTTCTCAGTATGCTAATTCTTCAGACCATGGGTTTACCAAAGAGCAGTACCAACTCATATTGACCTTGTTCCAACAAGTTCAAATGTCAAATACTTCCACCCCTGATGCCTCCATTGTGGATCAATCAGCTTTTGCACACTTTGCAAATTTGTTTAGCAAGTATGTTGTGGATTCTGAGGTTTCTCATATGTATGCATCCTCTCAATTAGGTGTAATCCTTGGATCTTAGATACGGGGGCTACAAATCACGTGACTCCATATAAACATCTTTTTTTTAATTTTCAACCATTAATCAAGCCTTTTGTTGTCATCCTACCTAATGGATATAAAGCTAAAGTTGTATCAACTGGATCTCTGTATCTTATACATGATATAATTTTACTTCATGTTCTTCTTGTGCCATCTTTTCACTTCAATTTGATACCAGTTCATCAGCTTATATGTCAGCTAGATTGTTCAGCACTTTTTACCAAAATAATTTATTCATTACAGGGCCCTTCTCTGAAGAGGTCACTGAAAATTGGTAAAGCTGCAGACACACAGGTTGTACTACCTCTATCCAGATGGTGATATCTTGCATGTTCCATCTTATTCGCTGAATGTTTCTTCTAGTAGTTTACCTAATTCTGTTTCTACTTCTAGTGATTACCTTCTTCTGTTTCAATTGTATCTGATAAATCCAGTCATGCTGTTACACTTGTTAATGGTACTCCTGATTGTAACCAATTCCATTGCCTTAATAAATAGGACTTGTTTTGGCATCAAAGATTAGGGCACATGTCTTATCATAGAATGAAAACTATTCCTTTCTTATCTGATAAAGTGTCTTCCAAACAAAGTTTCATGTGCCATTTTGGTCCTCTAGCAAGACAATAGAGATTACCTTTTCCTGAGAGTGTTATACACTCTTTTGCTCCTTTTCAACTAGTACACATTGATATTTGGGGTCCATATAACACTAGAAGTTATAGTGGATTCAGATACTTTCTAACTTTGGGTGATGATTATACAAGAGGCACATGGAATCACATCATTTATTGCAAGAGCAATGCTCTTTCTGTTCTTAAAGCTTTTACTATCATGGTTAAAGTTCATTTTAAATCATCTATCCAAACTTTTAGGTCTGACAATGCTTTTGTACTTGGTGGTAATTCTGAAGCCACCAAGTTCTTCTCAAGACAAGGCATTCTCTATCAGACCACTATTCCTTACACCCCTCAACAAAATGGGGTGGTTGAAAGGAAACACAAACACTTATTGGAAATCTTCAGGGCTCTCCTTTTTCAGTCCCTTCCCCTTAAATATTGGGGTAACTGTGTTCTGACTGCCGCTTACCTCATCAATAGACTTCCTTCTGTTGTTTTGAAGGGTGTCTCTCCTTATGAAAAACTTCATGGTCTCCCTCCACTTTAGGATCACTTAAAGTCCTTTGGATGTTTATGCTTTGCTACTTCACCTAAGTTTGGTATAGATAAATTCCAGGCTAGAGCTATTCCTTCTATATTTTTGGTGTACTCCTTTGGTAAAAAGGGTTTCAAACTTCTTAATCTTACTACTCATTCCATTTTCTTTTCTAGGGATGTGGTTTTTCATGAAAATATATTTCCCTATAAGTCTGATATGCCTTATGTCTTTCCCTCTTCCGCTATTTCAGACTTTGTAGATTCTACATCCTCCTCCTCTTCACCTTCTCCTACTCCTGATATTTCTACATATCTAGATTCTTCTGTTCCCTCACCTCCTTCTCCTCCTTCTATATCTGATTCTTCTTCTATTATCCCTTCTCCTCCACTTTTAATAAAACCAACCAGAATAGTCCAACAACCTTCCTATCTCAAAGATTATGTATGTTCTCCTGTCTCTTCCTCTCATCCTCTTCCTACCTCTTCCGAGGTCTTTTCTGTAGACATACACATACATGAGCCCTATTTCTACTAGCAGGCTGCCTCACATCTTGCTTGGCAAGAGGCCTTGCTAAAGAAATTCCAAGACCTTGAGGCAAACCAGACTTGGGGTATTATCCATTTACCTTCTCACAAGAAAGATATTCCTTGCAAGCGGGTTTACAAAATCAAACAAGGGCTAATGGTTCTTTTGAGAGATATAAGGCCAGGTTAGTCATTAGGGGTGACACCCAAAAGGAGGGCATTGACTTTATTGAAACTTTTTCCCCTGTTGTCAAGTTAACCACCATCGAATGCTTACTCACTTTGGCTGCTAAGTGGGGCTGGACTGTGTTCCAACTTGATGTGAATAATGCCTTCCTTCATGGGGATCTCCATGAAGAAGTTTATATAAAGGTTCTACCTGGTATTGATGTATCTGCTCCTTCTTCCTTTCCTCGCCTGGTTTGCAGACTCAAGAAGTCTCTCTATAGCCTTAGGCAAGCTTCTAGACAGTGGTTTTCAAAACTGTCTGAAGCCTTGCAATCCAGAGGCTACATTTCCAACATGAATGATTATTCCTTATTCACTAAGGTCTCCTCCGATTCTCTAATTATCTTGGCTGTCTATGTTGATGACATCTTGCTAGCTGGTAATGATATTATTGAGACGAAATCTTTGAAGTCTTTCTTGGATGCCCAATTCAAAATTAAAGACCTGGGCTCAGTTCACTATTTTCTGGGAATGGAAATCTCTCTTATTCCTCAAGGTTATGTGATGAGCCAACACAAGTACACTTTTGACCTCTTGTTTGAGTTTAATTGTCAACATTTCTCTCATGTTATGACCCTTTTAGATCCTTCTGTGAAGCTGGTGTTAGACATGAGGGAGTCTATTTCTGATCCTAGCTTATAAAGGAGATTGATTGGAAGCTCAATTTCTTGCAACATACTAGGCCTGATATTTCTTTCTCCGTTCAACATTTGAGCCAATTTCTTTCAAAACCTCAAGTTCCTCATATGTTGGAAGCCTTACATGTTCTCGGATATTTACTTAATGATCCAACTCAAGGGGTGCTCCTCTTCAGCTCATCCGATTTGTCTCTCATTGCATATTCTGACTCTGATTGGGTTGCATGTGCCATTTCTCACAAATCTGTCACTGGTTATTATATTACTCTTGGTGGTAGCCCAATTTCTTGGAAAAGCAAGAAGCAACCCACTATCTCCTTGTCCTCAGTTGAAGCTGAATACAGAGCACTTCACAAGGTTTCAGCTGAGATTTCTTGGTTCCTCAGACTTCTGCGTGTTCTTGGTTTGTCCATTTCCAGCCCAGTTCCCATTTATTGTGACAACCAGGCAGCTCTTCATATTGCCAAGAACCCAGTTTTTCACGAGCGCACAAAAAATATTGAGATTGACTATCATTATGTGCGCACTTGCTTGCATGTGATCATTGGCTAAAAACTCGTGTTTTAGTCGTTGTAACAACACTTTAATTACTGCATTTTACAAAGGTTTAAGCTTAAATGATAATGAATTGTACTAAATTCATGATTTATGCCTTGCAGGAAAAGATTCCGACTTAAGAATTAAATTGGGATGAATTTTAGTAATTTGAGGCTTTGAAGTCTGAGTAAAAGCTAAATAAATCAAGTTGGGATCGTGTTCGGGGTTCACAACACAAGTCCGGGAACAAAACAATGAGTCGAGCAGGCATACGACACATTGTCTAGTAAAATGCCCATAACTTTTTGCTTAGAACTCCGTTTGGGCTCCATAATATATTGATGGAAAGCTATTTAAAAGGGCTAAAACTTGTATGTTCTACATTTTCTATAATTTCCAATACCGAGCCGCGTGGGGCGCGGCGCGGCAGTGCATTTTTTCGCGCTGCTCCAGATTAAATTGTATTCTGCCTCAGGTTCTGTCCATCCACGTATGCGGCGTATGCGGCGTATGGGGCGTCGGGGTGTGTAAAAATTGCAGAAATATTCCATTTCGGACTAAAAGCCGCGGGTGTGTAAAAATTGCAGAAATATTCCATTTCGGACTAAAAAGGGCATAATTGTCAAAACCCCTTCTTACACGATTAAAAGAGGTAGAAGCTCCATTATTGAAGGGACCAGACTGATTTTTAGAGAGAAAAAGGAGAGGAGATTCATCTTGGAGAAGAAAATCAAAGAGGAACAACATCTTGGAGCAAGAATTAAAAGAGTTTTTCTCAACCTTCTCCTTGTATTTACTTATATTATGTTCAAGACTTTTATTGTTGATATTTATATAAATATGTGTAGCTAGAAACCCAAATATTCTGGGGTCGTGGGTGTTAGATGATTATGTTATTTGAAGCTTAGATTGAAGATCTTGAATTTATCGTTATGGGTTATTTATTTGATTCTGCTTTTAATTATTTTACTGCGTAGCTAACAGTTAAATACTATTTACGAATCTTGAAAAAGGAAATTCTTGATTGCAAATAGAATCAAATAGAACAAGATCTAAATCCTGGGCATCGGGTGAAAGATTTGCGATTAAGATAGACATATACTTAATTGTCTTGTTTGGTTGAAAAATAGGAATTCTAAATGCATTCTTGTTAATATTAATGCCATAGACATATATGTATTAATTTAACTTGAATAGGCGCATAAGAATTCGACAGATTCTTATAGGTATTATTAACCTTATAATCAAATACCCAGATAATTCAAGAAATAAATCTTAATCTAAGAACTTGGCATGATCTCTAGCAAGCCCATGACCCTGGAATATCTTTTATAAAAATGTTATCAGAATATTGTGTAATTGTCGTAGTAATTGTGTGTTGTATTATTGTTTGATTTTTAGTTAAAATTGTAAATTGATTATTTATGTATTTTGTGATAAATTAGCTTGAATTGATAATTGTTTGAGTCTGCATCAGTCAATGAGTTGATCACAATTCCTCGTGGGAACGATACTTTACTTACTACTATATTACTTGTCGATCGCGTACACTTGC
>MU745729.1:2112-15139 GCA_026770625.1 Nicotiana glauca
AATTTGTGTTATTTTAAAATTATTAGACGTATTTATGCTTCATGTTGTACTTTGTTATTAATTTATTATGCATGCCAATTTAGTTTTACTATTGTTTTGTTATTTTACTTTTTCGTCAAGCACTTTAATAATTAGATTTCTATATTATATATACTACATATATTTATATAGCCATGTATAAGAGCAATTTATATATATACATACATATATGATTTACAAGAAATTGCCTTAAACAAAAAAAATTTAAAAAAAAACCCCGAAAATAAAAAAGCTCGTTAGGCCTGCTAAGCCTACGAGCCCGGCCCATTTAGCCCAGGACCATATGGGCTTAGGCCCGTCACGGGCTGGTTCCACCTATTGGGCCCAAGAAGCCCGAGACCGCCAGAGCCCGGGATCGCTAAGCCCAGGCCCATTAAGCCCGACCCGTTTAGCCCATTTAGGCCCGGGCCCGGACCACCATACAGCCTTAACGCATATTGTATCAAGAAAGCAAATTCTCATAATCGTCACTTGCTATCCATACAAAACCTCCCCAGCAGTCATGTATCGTAATCAGCTATCAGCTAAGAAATATCACCACTACTCGCCCTTTTACATTCTCTCATTGCATAAGGCTACCATTCTGCCTTTCGAAACTAAGCACTGTCTCTATCTGCATTGCATAAGGCTACCATTCTGCCTTTCAAGACTAAGCACTGTCCCCATCTAGATTATCGGCATTGCATAAGGCTATCATTCTGCCTTTCGAGACTAAGCACTGTCTCCATCTGCATTTTCGCATTGCATAAGGCTACCATTCTTCCTTTCGAGACTAAGCACTGTCTCCATATGCATTTTTGCGTTGCATAAGGCTACCTTTCTGCCTTTCGAGACTAAGAATTGTCTCCATCGGCATTATCTGCATAAGGCTACCTTTCTGCCTTTCGAGACTAAGCACTGTCTCCATCCTGCATTTTCTTGCTTTGCATAAGGCTACCTTTCTGCCTTCCGAGGTTAAGCTCTACCTCCACCTGCATGGCTGAAATACCGGCACCTCCATTTGCATCGGCTGAAATATTGCCACTTTATCTCTCTTGCATGGCTGAAATATGACCACCTTTTACTTATGTCTTGCATCGCCAAACTTTATTTAAACTCTACATCAGCTGAACGATCACTGGTTCGTATTTAAATCTCCATCATCATCTATACCTATGCTTTTTGTCGGCTGAAATATCGCCATTTTACTTTTTACATCGACTAAAACATCACTGATTTATTTAAATTTCTATCGGCTGAAATATCGCCATTTACATTTTTGCATCAACTGAAACATCGCCTACTTTATTTAAATTTCTGTCGGCTGAAATATCGCCATTTATTTTTTTGCATCAGCTGAAACATCGCTGCTTTATTTAAATTTTTGTCGGCTGAAATATCGCCATTTATATTTTTGCATTGGTTGAAATACCACCAAATCTTGCATTTCATGGGCTGAAATATCGCCAAACTATCCGAGGGCGTCATTGTTCGGAGGCATCATCTTCATAGCCCGAGAACACCATGCCATGGCCCGAGGACCTACTTTATATCCTGCACATCATTATTCAAAGGCATCATGGTTCGGAGGCACCATTATCATAGCCCAAGAACGTCATTTCATAGCCTGCGAATCCTTTATTTTGCGCTTCATGATCCAGGACATCATGGTCCGAGGACATCATTCTAACCATCCGAAGACAACATTCATGGTCCAAAAGGGAACTTGCATCACGTTTAAGTTTATGCACAATAAACTCCATATTACTCACCTGCATGTATACCGGCTAGCAACGGTCGTCTCAGCAGGAGCGATCGCACTCCAGTTCCCACAGCCGATCAAGCTTCAAAATACCTCTTGCCACCTAAGCGTCGTGTCCGTCTCTTTTTGAATCTCCATCGACATGTTCCGTCAATGGTTCTTGAACTACATATGGCGTGATTCCTATAAAATCAGGGATATGTAGGCAACTCAGAAACTGGATCCCGGTCAAATTCTTTTCAAATCACCACTTCCGATCAAAAATTGGCCATCATATCTTTACCCGACAACTCTTTCATCCTTCCCGGGTAAAGAGGGGCAGCTGTGGAAACCCAAATTTTCCCCTAAGTTTTTATACCCAAAATATTTCCAGAATAGCATATATGTGCATATATAAGCACACCCAAAGGTTTTGGCATTTTTTTTAATTTTTAAACCAATTGATTACCTATTTTAGTACAACAAAATCCAGTAATTATTTTCCAAAAATTATCATTTTAGGGGAATAGCTTATTTTATTCTCATATTTATACCAAAATGTAATTAAGGTGATTTTTGCATATTTTTATGAATTTTTTTGGTATTTTTAAAAGTTAAATTGCATATAATCGCAATTATAGCCTATTTTGTAATTGATAACATTTTATAATTATAAAATTAACCCCAGTATTTTTAAATTAATATTTATATAATATTTGTTTACCCAGTACTTTTAATTTGCTTTTAAAATCGTTATTTCTATTTTTATAAAAAACAAAATGGGAAAAGTGGCTATTTACAATCTAGCCTCAATTGTATTGCATTTTTAACCAATTTGGCACCACAATTTAACCCCAACTCAGCCCAAATTACCCAGCCCAATTACCACTTTAACCCGACCCAGCACCTATTCAACCGACCCAGTCCATAACCCCTTTCAATCTCGGCCATTGATCATTTAGATCAACGGCCCCCGTTACTTCTTTCCTTATTAATCCCAACGACCCCCATAAACCCTATCATTTCTCACATCCCGCCACCTCTGAATCCCCCTCCTCTCTCAGCTCTGTCTCAACTCACCTCAAACCCTAGCCACCGCCTCTCACTAAAACCCTAATCCATGGCTTCCCAGGCTCATCGGAGACCTATACCAGCCTCTCATGGCTTCTGCGTGCTCGTTTCTAAGGTCCTATGACCAGATCTTGGAGGGTTTCGATAAAGGCTTTGCTCGATGACTGTTCTTCGGTCATCTTCAACCTTTATCCGGCAAGTCATGGCTATTCGAGTTCGACCTTCGACTCTCCTGCTAAGATCAATGGTTTCCAAAGCCTTTCTCATCACCTGAATTTCTTACGAAACCCTAATCTCTAAGGTTCCTTCGATTTATTTTCAAATTTGCTCCAGATCTATGTGTGTGTGAACTTTCTATGCATTTTTCTTGAAGTTTCTTTAATTTTTGCTTTCAAAAACTCTTATTCTTCAACTCGGGTTTCATGTTAAGTTATTTTGAATCTCTTCTCTTATTCTCGATATGTTTTACTGTGTTTTCTTGTGTTGTTTTCTATCTGAGTTAGCATGTTGAAAATCCTAATTCTTGGGATTTTGTTTGAGTTTCTTAGTCTGTTTGTTAATATTCATTTTATTTACTTTTTTTTTCTATCTGAGTTAGCACTTTAAAAACCCTAATTTTTTGGGGTTTATTCGAGATTCTGAATCTGTTTATTTTTTTATCTGCTTATCTTCTCTAAACTCAATTGATTTCGAAAACCCTAGTTTCTTTGGGGACTATTAAATTTCTTTGAAGTGGTTTGTGCAGCTCGTCTGTTGAAATTGCTCAATGTGATTCCTTTATGATAAGTGCATTTTACCTGATCTTAACCACATAATTTCTCTCATAAAAATATATAAATTATCATGTTTCCTCCATAGTCTTAACTTTATTTTGCAGGAATAATTATAGAAGAATTATTGTACGCAGCATGAAGAAAAATACAACAGAGAAGTGTGAAATCAAGCTACGATTTATTACTGCCATGACAATGCACCAAGTCTCGATTTGACATGATGAAATATAAACTTAAAATTGCAGAATTCTCATCTCTGCAATGAATCAATATCTTGATTTTCCACTGAAATCTAGCACCAAATCGAGAATTCAAATTCTCATATCTGCAAATGCAAAATCTAGATTTGTCATGATAAAATCGACAAAATCTAAACATAGAATGATGAATTCTCATATGTGCAAATGAAAAATCTAGATTTGCCATGGAAATCTAGCACCAAATCAAGAAGTCATCATGAATTTTTCTTATATAAGAAATTGTTGCTCGATCAGAAGAGGCATCACAGTAGAGAGAAAGCTTAGAGCTAGAAGTCTGAATCCAAATTCTTAATAAGCTTCTCTGTTTTATTTCTTTTACTAGTATCGAGTTATCTTCTCTTTTAAATCACAATAGTGGTTTAGTTGTTGTTTCTAAATAAATTCCAGTGTACGAAATTACTCTAGTTCCTGTTTTTAATTAAATAGGGGAAATTATTCTTCTTGAATATTTATTTCTATTTTCTTATTTAATGGACAAGAATATTTCCATTGTTAGTACTAATTCCAGTATGGAGTAACTTTTCCTGTGTTGGAAGAAAGACGGATCTTAATATTTCTATACAATAATAGATATTGTTCCTCAAATTCACATGCTTGAGCTAGAACTTATTTAAATTTTATCTGTTTTTACAGTTAGAAGTTATTTAATTTATTAATATCTACCTATTTTGTACTACATATTAACTGTTTATTAATTCTATAATCGAGAGAGGCGGAAGAAATAATATATAGTTAAATGTAGTATTGATAAATGTTAATATTTATTCAGTAACATCTATCTCTTTATGTTATAATTAATTTTACACTTATTTGTAATCGAGAGAGGCGAATGGTGTAATAGTTAGTTATAACAAGTAAGGTAACCTAAATAGACTTACTATCAAGAGTATGTTTTAGTTCAATCATATATTTCTAGTTCTTTAATATTACTATTTTGAAGATTAATTTGTATAACCGAGAGGAGTGCAATTAATAATTCAACTTGAGTGATAATATATATTTGTAATCGTGAGAGGCATTTAATCCTTTTTGAGAAATAGAAATTGAAGAATAATAAATTCTACTATATAATAGAAATATTAAGTGAAGTCAAGATCCCAACACCTTTTATAATATTTGTAAATGACAAAAATATTTACTATTTCTCTATTTATGAATTTTTATTTAATTAATTTACAACTCAAATCTTTCTGATTTTCTCAAATAGTAATTAAAACAAGAAATTTCTGTAGAATAGATAAACCAATCTCTATGGGTTCGATATTTTTCTATACTGTAACGACCCGACCGATCGTTTTGAGTACTAGCGCTCCGTTTAGTAGTCGGAGGCCATGAACAGCTTCATTTCATGTATTATGACTTGTACGCGTGGTCAGAATTTAGTTTCGGGAAGTCCGGAGTTGAATTGGGAAGAGAATTCTCATTTCGGAAGCTTAAGTTGAAAGAAATGAACTAGGATTGGAATTTTGAGTAAACAACCTCGTAATCGGGATCTGAAGGTTCCAGCAGGTTCGTATGATGATTGTGGACTTGGGCGTATGCCCGGTGCGGGTTTTGGATAAGTTGGGAGCATTTTGGTGTCTATTGTGGAAGTTAGCATATTAGAAGAAATTTCATAAGTTTGGCTTGGAGAGCATTTTAGTGTTATCAATGTCCGTTTGGGATCCCGAGACTGTGAATAGCTCCGTATAGTGATTCTGGAGTTGCGGGCGCGATCGGAAGTGAATTCGGAGGTCCGTAGACCATTTTGAAGCCATTTGGCTAAAGATAGAAAGTTGAAGGTTTTTGGAGAGTTTGACCGGGGGGTTGATTTTTTAATATCGGGGTCGGAATCAAATTTCAGAAGTTGGAGTAGTTCCGTAATGTTAAATTTGAATTGTGTGCAAAATTTGAAGTCAATCGGACGTGATTTGATAGGTTTAAACATCGGAAGTAGAAGTCGGAAAGTTCAAAGTTCATAAAGTTAGGATTGGAGGACGATCGATGATTTTAGCATTGTTTGATATGATTTGAGGCCTCGAGCAGGTCCTAATGTGTTTTGGGATTGGTTGGTATGATTGGTTGAAGTCCCGGGGGCCTCGGGTGGATTCCGGGTGGTTAACAGATCAAAAAATGGAATTTTGGAAGGCTGAAGGTTGCTGCTACTGTCATAACCGCATCTGCGGTTCTTGGACCGCAGAAGCAGGACCGCAGATGCGGTCGAAATCTCGCAGAAGTGGAAGGGGCCAGGCCCAAGGAAAGTCGCAGAAGTGGTTCTGCTTAAGCTGCCCCCAGACCGCAAAAGCGTTCAACCCCCTCAAGCCCAAACCGCAAAAGCAGTTAGAAAGTCGCAGAAGCGGAAATTTCATCGCAGAAACGGAAATGACTGGGGCAGAAGCATTATTTTAAGTCGTGATTTGGCTCATTTCTCTCATATTTTCTTTGCTTGGGGCGATTTTGGGGATGCTTCAAGAAGGGATTTTTGTCATCACAGATTAAGGTGTGTTATCCCTACCTATTATGAGTTAAATACATTGATTATGCATGGATTTTGTATGAAAATGGGTAGAAAATGGAGGGTTAGAGGAAGACCTAGAAATATTGTGTTCTTGGATTTTAGCCCCGGTTTTGAGTATGGAACTAGGAGGAAATTATATATCTGATTTCCTAAGGTCATGGGTAACCTTTATCTTCCAAATATTTCGGATTTCGGGTATGTGGGCCCAAGGGCATTTTGGTCAACTTTTCATTCGGGGTTAGAAATTGTTATGACTTGAGTTGTAAGGTATAGTTAAGCATATATTAATGGATTTGTATGATCACTGGCTAGTTTTGGTGCGTTGTGCGTTTGGTCAAGCTTTCGAAAAGATGTAGGATGCCGGTTGCGAGTCTTCGGAGCGAGGTGAGTCTCCTTTCTAATTCTGTGTGGGGGAAATTACCCCATAGGTGAGTTAAATTGATTATGTGCTCCTAGTTGTGGGGGCTACGTGCGCACGAGGTGATGAGAGTCCGTGCGTAGCTACTATTATGCTATTGTCCAGGTAGTTAGGACCCATCAGCATGTTATACTTGAATTAATTATGAACTCATTGATGACTTGGATTGATTAAATCACCTTTGATTAGTAAACGAATTTAAAAAGAGATTAAACAATATTTTCCTGAATTTGTTAAACGGAGAATTGGCTTATTTGGATAATTATTCCTCGATAAAATTCTAATTGGCTATCTGAGCATGTATATTACGTGTACCGCGTCGCATGGATGATTCGCGAGCGGGTTAATAGATCACATTAAATTAATAATTGGATTCTTTAAAAGAATTCAGCTTCGTTTTCCTCAAATTAATAAAAAGAATTGACCTTTCCTGGATATTTGCTCCACGTTGACTTCCTGTTATTTATCTGTTTGTGTGTGTTTATTTTGGAATGGGCCGAACGCCTCGGCAGATTAATAGATGCATCTATAGGCGCGTCGTCGACCCTCGGCAAGTGCACATTTATTTCTATTGGATCGGGCCGTCGCCTCGGTATGATTTGCGCATGCTTATATTGCTGCCTGGATTTATTTAAGCTGTTATATGCCTCACTATGGCTCGAGATCATATTACTAATAATGAAAAGAAACTTTGGAAATTTCCTATGAAGGAATTACGTGTTTACTTGTTTTCTCTATTTGGATAAAAATCATGTTAGAAAATAAATCCACTTTTGATATGTATATTGAGAAGAAATAACCGTTGGACCAATAGAGTGTGTCAAGTTGACCATCTCGTCTCTGCCCCTTCGGGATTAGGCGGGATACTCACTGAGTACACATTGGCTGCATACTCATACTACACTTCTGTGCATTTTTGTTGCACAGGTAGTTGATGCATTAGCGACCTACTGGGCGCAGCAACACGGATGATTTGGGAACTAGGTGAGTTGCAGTATGCAAGGCGGCCCGTAGCTCTTTAAAGTCCTTTCTAGTAACTGTATTTCTTTTCTGTTCATTGTATTCTGGACGGATGCTGTGTTGTATTTTATGTCTTTATCAGTAGTTGCTCATGCACTTGTGATACCGTATTTCTAGGATGGTTTCAGTAAATCTGTGTACCAATTGGTATTATTTAAGCTTGAATTCAGGGAAAATGTTCTTATTTTAGGTGAAACAGAGGGAAAAACTTAGATTTTCAAAGGTATTAAAAGAGGAAATTAATTGGTAATCTAATTGGCTGGCCTGACAGCGATGTCCGGCGCCACCACGTCCCTTAGTGGATTTTGGGTCGTGACATATACTATAATTTGATAGAGTACGAGTTTCATTTATACACACGCCAGACACTCGTCAAATGTTTTGCGCCGTTGCCGGGGATTGGCAACATCTACTTCAGATTAATTGTTTTGTTACTAATTTGAGAACTTACTATTCTATTAATAATTATTATTATTATCTTTTTTTTTTCTTCTTTTTGTTACTACTGTAACTATTAATATTAGTAACAATTTTTTTTTCTTAGTTTTCTCTGATTAATAATAATACTACTTACTGTTTTCGTATCATTTTTTTTATTTATCGTTTTAATTTATCTTTTACTCTACCGTATCATACTATTATTTTTAGGATCAGATAGCTCTTTTCATTATTAAAAAAAAATACTTTATTTTCTAGTTTTAATTAGTATCACTAGTTATATTAAGTACTACTACTATTTTAATATTTATATACTTTTTTGGTGTCACCAATACTATTTTAGGAACTAAGTTTGATTTTCTTTCAAAAAAATAAAAAAAATCTTTGCTATAAGGATTTCAGGTAGTTTATGACCCGCTCTTCAACAAAAGAGTTGGCGAATTACGACCTAGAAATTGAAAAATCTCTTCGATTGCGCAGGAAAGGACAAACATCATCTCCTCAAAGTATAGCTTGTGAAGAAATAGAGAACAAAGAACTTAACAACAATCGACTCCTGCCACATCAAGTAGAAGAACAGTTTGATGAGGTAGCTCCACCACGTGACAGAATATTTAGAGATTATGCAAGACCAGATCATTTTGAAGGAGAATCAAGTGTAAGGAAACCACCAATTGCAGCAAATAACTTTGAAATCTGCACAGGCTTTATTCAAGCCATTCAACAATCATGTCAGTTTACTAGTGATGCAAGTGAAGATCCTCACACCCATTTAATTGATTTTCTTGAATTAGTTAAAACTTGCAGGTATAATGGGGTCACAACAGATGCTATTAGGTTGCGGCTTTTTCCTTTTTTATTAAACGGTGAAGCAAAAACATGGTTGCGAAGTCTACCAAAAGGTTCCATTACTACATGGGACAAAATGACCCAAAATTTTCTTAATAAATATTTTCCACCTGCAAAAACATTTAAAATGAAGCAAGAAATCAGTATATACAGACGGATTCTGAATCCGTATACCGGGCATGGGAAAGAATAGCAGTAATATTAAGAAAATGCCCACATCATGGTATCCAAGACCCTGATATTTTATATATTTTCTATCACGGTCTTAAACCTTCTGCTAGAAATGTAATTGATGCAGCATCAGGAGGATCAATAATGGGAAAAACTTCTGTAGAAGCACTGCAATTGCTAAATGAGATTTCGGAAAACGCTGTTCAGTGGCCCTCAGACAGAATGATTATCAAGAAAACAGCAGGAGTAAATCAAGTTGAAGCTTTGAATTCATTGACACAACAAATTGCAACCTTAACATAAAAAGTTGAGGCTTTTCAGGTAGGTGCTCACACATCATCTCAATTTGAGAATTGTGATGTTTGTCAAGGTAATGTCACGACCCAATTCCCATACCCGGTCGTGATGGCGCCTCTCGTGAAGACAAGGCCAACCAACTAACCCAATTCACTTTCTTTTTAAAATTATTTAAACAAAATGATTAAAGTGGTACAGCTTAACAACAATAATAATTAGGACTACAGCCCCACACAACCCGATCGGGGTGTCACAAGTCACGAGCATCTAAGAATTAGGAACACTACTATAGGGCCAATATTATATATACAAAATAAAATCTGGAAAATTAAAGATGAAGTGCAGTGTCGCGAACGCTGGCGGTCACCATGCTCAACTACCTTAGTAAGGCCTTCGGTCCGCTAATAACCCGCTACCATGTGAACAATACCTGCAACTGCACGCAAGGTGTAGGGAGTAAAGTGAGTACTTTCAACTCAGTGGTAATAAGAGTAAATAATAACTAAGCAACAATAAACCACGTAAAGAAAATCAACATGCTATATAGTAAAGTGTAACCCTTTGAGAAAACAAGGAAAACGTGAAAAAAATCCTTTAGAAAATATCTTGACTCAGTTCAAAACTTCTTTTGAAAATATCTTTTTCCAACAATTAAGCAAATCAATGCGAAAACACATAGTGCAAGTCAGCACAAAAGCCAGCCCCTCGGGCACAAACAAGTATACAAAAATGAGCTCATAAAACTCGCTCCTCAGGCAATATTCTTTTTCCTGGTCAGCCATTATTACCTGACCTGTTTACATCACACAGTGTCAGTGTTACCACTGTCTAAGATTTATCCTCTTTAAGAGTGATTAGACAATATCAGAACAACAAATAAATATCTCAAGAAATAACACAAACAACGAATAGTAAACAAATGTATAAATGCAATGCAATGCATATGACGGCACACTCCGGTACCCACTGCGGCGTGCAGTCCGATCCATTTAACGTCGACGGCGCTCACTAGGGGTGTGTACAGACTCCGAAAGGGCTCCTACAGCCCAAGCGCTATAATCAAGCCATCTCGTGGCATCAACCAGGACCTCGGCCTTAATATCAATACAGTATCGCTGCGGTGCACAGCCCGATCCGGCGCCCATTGGGGTGTGTACAGACTCTGCAGGGACTCCTACAGCCCAAGCGCAATATCAGCAATCTCTTGGCTTCAAACAGCTCGAGCCATCCATATATTCAAAAATCACTATAACACTGCTGCAGTGCGCATCCCGATCCATGCTCAGTCTAGAAATGCACATAAGCCACTTGGGCAATATTAAAATGATGGTCCTCAACTCAAAACGTCAATAACATATTGTTTAAGTTTTCAAAACTTAGAAGTATGGCTGAGTTTGCAAAATAGTACTAAGACCTTGGACCGAGATCAAATAATATGCAAGTAATGCAAAAACAGTGATATCAATCCCCGAAGGATTCACATAGTTGGCAAGAAGCCCCAAACATGGCAATTCAAATTATGATTACAACAAATAATTTCAGTCAACTACGCGGTAAAAATCAACAACCGGGACGAACAAAGTCACAGTCCCCCAACGGTGCTCTACCCCACGCACATATCCGGTGTGCAAGTCACATCAATACAGCACTATGATGTGCAAATTGGGGGTTTCAAACCCTCAAGATATCATTTACAAATATTACTCACCTCGAACCGGTGAAATCTCTAGATCGCGACGCCTTTGCCTCTCAATTCGGCCTCCACGCGCGTCGAATATAACCAAAAACAAAGCGAATGCATCACAATATACCAATGGGACAACACCCAATCTAAAACAATTGAAATATAGCAAAAATCTCGAAACTAGCAAAACCCGAGCCCTGGGCCCGCTTCTCAAAAAATTATAAAACTTACATTACCGGATTCCTCATCTCACCACAAGTCCATACATACTAAGAAATCCCAAATCCGAGCTCAAATGACCTATCAAATCCCGAATTGAAATATCAAAACTCAAGCCCTAGCTTTACCCCTTTTTAATGAATTTCAATCAATTTCCATGTAGATTCTACCATAAACTTGAATAATTAGGCCAAGGAACGTACCTCCATTCGATTCTTAGTCAAAACCCTCGAAAATGCTCGCCCAAAGCTCCCAAAATCGCTCAACTATGGAGGAAAAATGACATAAGCTCGCGGATGAATTAATGATACAAACCCTTCTGCCACAGCGATTTTTTTCTTCTGCGGTCCCGCTTCCGCTTATGCAGGACCGCTTCTGCGGCCAGATTTCTGCTTTTGCGGTCTTCATTAAACCTCCAAAAATCTGCTTCTGTGGTTGGGAGACCGCACGTGCGGCTCCCGCTTCTGCGCAAAAGGACCGCTTTTGAGGTCTAATTCAAAAATCCTCAGGACCGCTTCTGCGATCACAACCCACTCCTGCGATTTCCGCTTTTGCGGATTGACTTCCGCTTCTGCGGAAGTTTCCAAGCCCCTCATGGACCGCATTTGCGACCTCCGCGCCGCATTTGCGGAACCGCCTATACGGTCCCATTTCCGCAGATGCGGAAATGACTGAACCAACAACTTCAAACATGCAACAAACTCCGAATTCTCCGTTTAACCACCCGAATTCACCCCGAGGCCTCCGGGACCTCAACCAAAAGCACATACATGATCTATACCTTATTCAAACTTGCTCGAGCCATCAAAACACTATCGTTAACATCAAAATCATCAAATTTCACCAAATCAAAGCCTAAGTTTCTTAAAAACTTCCGAACTGCACATTCGATCAAAAACCCGACCTAAACACCTCCGAATGACCTGAAATTTTGCAGACATATCCAAATTCACCTAACGAAGCTACTGCAACTCTCGAAATTCCATTCCAACCCTCAGATCAAAATCTCACCTATCAACCGGAATTCTCCAAAATTCAAACTTCGCCAATTCAATCCTAATTCTACACTGAGCCTCCAAAATCAATTTCGATCGCTCTCCTAAGTCACAAATCACCTCCCGGAGCTAACCAAATCACCAGAATTCACATCCGAGCCTTATAACTATATAGTCAACTTCCGGTTGATTTTTCCAAAACAAGCTTCCTTTAAAGAGACTATGTGCCTCATTTCCAACTAAAACCAATTCAATTCTATCCGATCAACTCAAATACTGATATTGAAACATAGAACAACATAATATGGGGGAAACAGGGCGGAAACACATGAGACGACGGGTTGGGTCGTCACATCTTCCCCAACTTAAACAATCGCTCGTCCTCGAGCGTACCCAGAGTTGTACTAGAAGCCAACCAATAGCTGAATGACCTTACCAAGCATATACCCAAGGGTGATCCCATGTAACGACCCAATCGGTCGATTTGAGCTCCGGTGCATCATTCAGTAGTTTGAGGCCATGAGCAGCTTCATCTCAGGTATATTGACTTGTATGTATGGTCAGAATTAAAATTCA
>MU745729.1:18406-35437 GCA_026770625.1 Nicotiana glauca
AACCGAGGTTAGGCTTGGCACTTACTGAGTGCCGCTGTGGTGTACTCATGCCTCTTCTGCGCATGTTTTTCATGTGTAGATCCAGGTACTTACGGTCCGACACATTATCAGTGATACAGGAGTGATATTCAGAGACTTTGAGGTATATCTGTCACGTCCGCAGACCAGGAGTCTCTATCTTATTCCAGATGTAGTATATGATTTTCCTTTCTTTCGGTTGTGTAGAAATTCCGGAGTTAGAGCAGTGCATTACTTTCTATTAGCCAGTGGTTCCCGTGAGATTCCGGGTTTTAGGATTTCTATTTCATAATTTGTAGAGTCAAAGTGTATGTGCCAAGTGGCAAGTTGTATACTTCCTGAAGTTATTTAACTTTTGACTTAATATTTCCGTATTGTTTGTTAATTCCGCACTATCAGGATTACCTAGTCGTTGTGACTAGGTGCCGTCATGACGTGTTCACGATTGGTGAATTAGGGTCGTGACAACCCACGTCATCCTATCTTACATAGATCTGATAATAAAACACAACTGAAATTTCACAATTCATTTAGACCATAGACCGTAAAACCACATAGAACCTTCGGAAATCATACCCAGAATAAACCCGAACCAGCTGTGATAACCCACACCTTCAACCTCGGGTGCAACCATATGATACACTACATAACCCAGACACTCGAAGCGATAACTTCTATTCACAGCATTTGCCCACAACACCAGAATACCGGCGGAAAAACCTCTTATCAACAAAGGTCTTATTCTAGAACTTTCATATAATGCCAACGAATAATGAAACACGCAATAAATTGTATCAATTTCTTAGATCAACCATTCATAAAGTTACTCCCCTTTTGGCTACTACCACAACAGATTTCCGAGCTGAACCTTGATATTAATCTTCTGACAAGCTGAAACCAAATCCGTTCGTATTTATTAATGACTCCAACAATCCACTCGAATCCAACACTCCACTCTGGTGATATGGCACCTTAACACAGGCCTAAGCCACAACTTGCATAATACACGCACCAATAAGAGACGGTCTGAACATACTCAAATCATGACAAACGGCTCAAACAAAAGAGTTGTACCGTAAGCTCATCAATATCATTACAACACAAGGTCGGGGCCCTATCTCACATCATAGAAATAGAGTACCTGAATCCTCCTCGAAAGGTCATAACTTCACGTAGCCTCGCTATAATGCGCGATCTTTACCAAACACTATTTCACATGAAGCACCTCAAGTTGCTATACTCGAAATTGGCAACCACGCACGACTGACATCTAGAACCCAAACAAATCATTATACCCCTGGTGAAGCAAGTGATATACACCATACAATCCTGAAAGGACATAACCGATGCGCCATTCACCGAGAAACACCCAATACGGACTTTCTTTAGAAATCAGGAAGCAAGGCATACAAAATAACATATGGGAAACTATTCTCAACATCACACTGTTGTGGCGTGCAACCCAATCCAAATGACATACCCGTGGCGGCGTGCCACCCGATCCACACATATCCATGGCGGCGTACCACTTGATCCATACATATATGTCACATAAGGAGATGCACATTGAGCCAAATTTGCTCATTACAACAAAATACCGAGTACTGATCGTAAGCATACCGAGTGCATACAATATCTACATATAGCGTTGTAAGCTATAAAACTCAAACACAACTGAAGTTCTTCCCCCTCAACTTCCACTATGAATCCCTATAGCACCGCACCATATGTGCCTACAGTCTGAAAATCACAACGCCTCACAGCACCGAAACAGCAACTCATAGATCTCCCCAGTTCACTAACAAGCTCAATAATGATAGATTCAACCTATCCCTCAAAAATACATATCGGGGCCAACTAAGCCATCTTAATCTGAATACGTAGCCATATCGGCCTGCCAACGAACTCATTACCAAGAAGCCTGAAGCTACTCCTTGCACTTTTTATAACTCCTGTCAGAGCCGTACGATACGGTGCCCGGCGCCAAAGAAATGCTGAAATTCACAATCTCGCCCGATGACATGCTCGGCCACAAGGAACACATCCAAAAAAGTCCCTCAATACCGGAACTAAATCAATGGTAGAAACCTCCATACTGACATCTGTCACAAAGGCCCAATTAAGGAAAGCAATCCTTCCCAGCCGTCCGCTGATCTTTGGAATACCAACCACTCTGCTATAACATAATCTGATGCACCTCGCCACGCAACCAGTGGCATTTTCCGACATAGCCCATAGCACAATAGTCTAGAATAACCCACATTGCGACAACCAGTCTATAGCTCAACATCACATGCAAAGTCTAATATACCAAGCCACACTAGGATAACATGAGAACTTTTATCTCCCTTCCGCGCCGCAGACATCGACGCACTCAACTGGTCAAGAACTTTCATTGATCCCATTTAGAAGAAAAATCATTAAACACTCCATGCTTCGCATACCCATAAGAAATATGCTCATCTTCAAACCACGGTAAATCCCAACAAGAACATCTCTGCCAACTCAGTTGTACAAGCTAAACTACCAGGACTGAATCTTTTTATCTAAACCAAGCTGAGCAAGCCGTCAAAACCCAAGAGCATTGCTGCAAAATGCCTGTAAAAGCTCATTACCTCGAACACCTACTAAGAATTAATCGTACCCTTACCATACCGATTCGGTCTATTATCAAGCTATTCCGTCTATCAAATTTCTCTTTTCATTCATCATCCACTTGATATTTCTCTTTGCTGTAGCACCATAATGCCTTAATCCAGGCCTACCACACGAGACTCGAACATAAGACCACACTGTCTAAGACCCATAGATTACTCTCTTAATGCTTCCCAAAAATACCACATTCCAGAATACTTTACTTGAAGAACTTCCTGCGTATCGGAATTCGTTACGATTACTTCCCAGATACTGATATATAAAATCCCATAATTAGCATAAGATATCACAAATCTTGATCTCTTCCTAATGGAAACACAGTCTCTAGCCACATACCCTACCTTAGACACCTGATGATTACATGCAAAATCTTGAACACAATAAAACCACTCTCGAGAGTCATTCACTCCTATTCCAACAGCAAATTACCTGACATAACGGACAGAACCACTCATGCCTTATTAGCACTCTGACACCGAAGGATATGACCTCATTCTAATAAAAACGAACATCTTCCTTCTGTATACACTGAGCATACTTTATCAACAATAGCTCAAGGCATCTTAATATTTCCTCACATCTACGAAGCACCATATAAACTTTATCAAAATTTTTGCTTCACTCGTGCCATCCTCGGCTCATTTTCTAGAACCAGGACTGATCCGCCAGGATACCTTAAAACGGAAACAACATAGCACATAACCGTGCGATCGGCTAATCAACAGCCACCTCCCCAACTTGGCTCGAAGCCATCTATTAGGAAATATTTAATAACCCATAATACCTTTACTCTAATGATGCCATAATATTATAGTGAGATTAAACTTAAATCATCTACTAGCTTATGAAAACACAGATCCTCGGATACTGAAATCCTATACAAACCTCGCATTCATCCCCACGTCAGCTGAGTCCACTCTCTTAAGAGACCCGAATTATCAAGTTCAACACGTACCCTTCAATTACAGGTGAGATCTTCTAACAGTATACATAAGAATCGTACCCCTTAAGAACACTCCGTAGGAGATATCCCACCTGCTTCGCCTCAGTTCAGTATTTCATCACACCTTCCACCATTATATACTACAGAGTCATTTTAGTCTTCCTGAGTCTGAACTCATTCCGCCACAAGTATTGCACTTAACTTCTAACTAGGAGATACGAAAATATTCTTCACGCGCCCATAATTCGGACTACACATCAAGCCACAATAGGAATCAAATCACTTAACAGTCCATCTACTATCCTGCAGACTTCTTCGTCATTACCAAGTCATATAGAAACATTACACAATACCAACATTCTCATTACATAGCTATCCAACCGCCATTCCCACAATTAGGGACAACGCTGAACATATAAGTTCATAACACCAGCTCACAAAATTAGCACCTTGGTGCTCAAGCATAAGCAAAGATCTGGCCTCAAGTCCTCCAGACTGGCCCAACATCAAACTCACGGGATCACATCTCGCCCCTCGATCGGGGATATCACAAGCCATCAGGGTACTTATAATACCGAGCGCTCATGTGCGCATACAGACGTGTGGAAGGAATTTCAAGAGTTATATCTCAAGCTGAATCAAGTACGCACGATAAGAATTCCAAGAAAGTGAAGTTTTCCTAAAGGTTCTGCAGCCTCTCGAGGATAAATACAGACGTCTCCGTACCGATCCGCGAGACTCTACTAAACCTGCTCATGACTCGTGAGACCTAGTAACCTAGGCTCTGATACCAACTTGTCATGACCCAATTCCCATACCCGGTCGTGATGGCGCCTCTCATGAAGACAAGGCCAGCCAACTAACCCAATTCACTTTCTTTTTAAAATTATTTAAACATAAATGAGTAAAGTGGTACAGCTTAACAGCAATAATAATCAGGACTACAACCCCACACAACCCGACCAGGGTGTCACAAGTCACGAGCATCTAAGAAGTAGGAACACTACCATAGGGCCAATATTATATATACAAAATAAAATCTGGAAAATTAAAGATGAAGTGTGGTGCCGCGAACGCTGGCAGTCACCTTGCTCAACTACCTTAGTAAGGCCTTCGGTCCGCTAATAACCCGCTACTGGGTGAACAATACCTGCAACAACATGTGAGGTGCATGGGGTAAAGTGAGTACTTCCAACTCAGTGGTAATAAGAGTAAATAATAACTGAGCAGCAATAAACCACGTAAAGCAAATCAACATGCTATATAGTACAAAGTAACCCTTTGAGAAAACAGCGAAACGTGAAAAAAATCCTTTAGAAAATATCTTGACTTAGTTCAAAACTTCTTTTGAAAATATCTTTTTCCAACAGTTAACCAAATGAATGCAAAAACACGTAGTGCAAGTCAGCACAAAAGCCAGCCTCTCGGGCACAAACAAATATACAAAAATGAGCTCATAAAACTCACTCCTCAGGCAATATTCTTGTTCCTGGTCAGCCATTGTTACTTGACCCGTTTACATCATACAGTGTCACTGTTACCACTGTCTAAGATTTATCCTCTTTAAAAGTGATCAGACAATATCAGAACAGCAAATAAATATCTCAAGAAATAACACAAACAACGAATAGTAAACAAATGTATGAATACAATGCAATGCATATGACGGTACACTTCGGTACCCACTACGGCATGTAGTCCAATCCATTTAACATCGACGGCGCTCACTAGGGGTGTGTACAGACTCCGGAGGGGCTCCTACAGCCCAACCGCTATAATCAAGCCATCTTGTGGCATCAACCAGGCCCTCAGCCTCAATATCAATATTGTATCGCTGCGGCGCGCAGCCCGATCCGGCGCCTACCGGGGTGTGTACAGACTCCGGAGAGGCTCCTACAGCCCAAGCGCAATATCAGCCATGTCTTGGCTTCAAGCAGGCTCTCGGCCTCAATATCAATATATCATCATTGCGGTGTGCTGCCCGAGTCATCCATATATTCAAAAATCACTATAACACTGCTGCGGCGCGCAGCCCGATCCATGCTCAGTCCAGAAATGCACATAAGCCACTTGGGCATTATTAACATGATGGTCCTCAGCTCAAAACGTCAATAACATATTGTTTAAGTTTTCAAAACTTAAAAGTATGGCTGAGTTTGCAAAATAGTATTAGGACCTTGGACCGAGATCAAATAATGTGCAAGTAATGCAAAAACATTGATATCAATCCCCGAAGGATTCACATAGTTGGCACGAAGCCCCAAACATGGCAATCAGCCCAAATTATGATGATAACAAATAATTTCAATCAAATACGCGGTAAAAATCAACAACCAGGACGGACCATGTCACAATACCCCAACAGTGCTCTACCCCACGCACATATCCGGCGTGCAAGTCACCTCAATACAACACTATGATGTGCAAATCCGGGGTTTCAAACCCTCAGGATATCATTTACAAGTATTACTCACCTCGAACCGGTGAAATCTCTAGCTCGCGACTCCTTTTCCCCTCAATTCGGCGTCCACGCGTGTCAAATCTAACCAAAAATAGAGTGAATGCATCACAATATACCAATGGGACAACACCCAATCGAAAACAATCGAAATATAGCAAAAATCTCGAAAATAGCAAAACCCGAGCCCCAGGCCCGCTTCTCAAAAAATTATAAAACTTACATTACCAGATTCCTCGTCTCACAACGATTCCATACATACCAAGAACTCCCAAATCCAAGCTCAAATGACCTATCAAATCCCGATTTGAAATATCAAAACTCAAGCCCTAGCTTTACCCCTTTTTAATGAATTTCAACCAATTTCCTTGTAGATTCTACCATAAACTTGAATAATTAGGCCAAGGAACTTACCTCCATTCCATTCTCAGTCAAAACCCTCGAAAATGCTCGCCCAAAGCTCCCAAAATCTCTCAACAATGGAGGAAAAATGACATAAGCTCGCGGATGAATTAATGATACAAACCCTTCTGCCACAGCGATTTTTCGCTTCTGCGGTCCCGCTTCCGCTTATATAGGACCACTTCTGCGGCCAGATTTTCGCTTTTGCGGTCTTCATTAAACCTCCAAAAATCCGCTTCTGCGGTTGGGAGACCGCACGTACGGCTCCCGCTTCTGTGCAAAAGCACCGCTTCTGCGGTCTAATTCAAAAATACTTAGGACCGCTTCTGCGATCACAACCCACTCCTGCGATGTCCGCTTTTGCGGATTGACTTCTGCTTTTCCGGAATTTACCAAGCCCCTCATGGACCGCATTTGCGACCTCTGCACCGCATCTGCGGAACCGCCTATGCGGTCCCTTTTCCACAGATGCGGAAATGACAGAACCAGCAACTTCAAACATGCAACAAACATCGAATTCTCCGTTTAACCACCCGAATTGACCCCGAGGCCTCCGGGACCTCAACCAAAAGCACAAACATGATCTATTACCTTATTCAAACTTTTTCGAGCCATCAAAACACTATCGTTGACATCAAAATCATCAAATTTCACCAAATCAAAGCCTAAGTTTCTTAAAAACATCCGAATTGCACATTCGATCAAAAACCCAACCTAAACACCTCCGAATGACCTGAAATTTTGAAGACATATCCAAAATCACAAAACGAAGCTATTGCAACTCTCGGAATTCCATTCCGACCCTTGGATCAAAATCTCGCCTATCAACCGGAATTCGCCAAAATTCAAACTTTGCCAATTCAAGCCTAATTCTACACCGAGCCTCCAAAATCAATTCTGATCGCACTCCTAAGTCATAAATCACCTCCCGGAGCTGACCTAATCACCGGAATTCACATCCGAGCCTTATAACTATATAGTCGACTTCCGGTTGACTTTTCCAAAACAAGCTTCCTTCAAAGAGACTATGTGCCTCATTTCCAACTAAAACCAATTCAATTCTATTCGATCAACTCAAATACGAATATTGAAACATAGAACAACATAATATTGGGGAAATGGGACGGAAACACATGAGACGACGGGTCGGGTCGTCACAGATAATCATCCAAATCATGTATGTCAAGCTTCAACACAAAATGAGGAACAGGTAAATGTGATTGGTTATAGAAATAATTACTCATTTGGTAGTCCCATGGCACAAAAACATCCTGGTTTTCAATGGAGTAATACTAACGGTGCTGAAAATCCTCAAAGATTTTTTAGTCAAAAGCAGCAAGTACAGGGACCACCTGGTTTTCAAAATCAAAATAGAGGGCAACAAAGTTTTCAACAATATCAGCAGCAGCCTCAAAAAGCTCATCCACAAAGCCTTGAAGTTTTGGTCACGACCCAAAATCCACTAAGTTTCGTGGTGGCGCTGGACACTACTGTCAGGCCTCAAATCAATCAAACAATGCTAAAATCATCGATCGACCTCCAATCCAAACTTTATGAACTTTGAACTTTCCGACTTCTACTTCCGATGTTTAATCCTATCAAATCATGTCCGATTGACTTCAAATTTTGCACACAAGTCATATTTGACATTACATACCTACTCCAACTCCCGGAATTTGATTCCGACCCCTGGTCAAACTCTCCATAAACCTTCAACTTTCTATCTTTAGCCAAATGGCTTCAAAATGGTCTACGGACCTCCGAATTCACTTCCGATCGCGCCCCCAACTCCAGAATCACTATACGGAGCTATTCACAGTCTCGGAATTCCAAATGGATGTTGATAACACTGAAATGCTCTTCAAGCCAAACTTATGGAATTTCTTCAAAACACTAACTTCCACAATAGGCGTCAAAACACTCTAGGGTTATCCAAAACCCACTTCGGGCATACGCCCAAGTCCAAAATCATCATACGAACCTGCTGGAACTTTCATATACTGATTTTGAGGTCGTTTACTCAAAACTCCAATCCTAGCTCATTCTTTCAACTTTAAGCTTCCTAAATGAGACTTCTCTTCCCAATTCAACTCTGGACTTCTCGAAATTCAATTCCAACCATGCGTACAAGTCATAATACCTGAAATGAAGCAGTTCATGGCCTCCAATTGTTGAATGGAGCGCTAGTACTCAAAACGACCGGTCGGGTCATTATATTCTCTCCCACTTAAACATACGTTCGCCCTCGAACGTGCTGAGAACTGTACTGGAGTAGTCTGAGGTCACTGTTTAGCACTTTACGCACCTTCCCATGCCACCAAAACTTAGCTGAGCACATAAGCTCAATAAATTCTGAAAAATGTTCCCTTTTATTCAAGCAAATAAACCTTAGAGCCCGATTCCAACATCCGGAATCCTATGCTAGGCCCGTTTCCAACATACAACCACCATATCAATCACTACACGCTGTACTCAAACATAACGACATAACTTTGCTGAGTTCTTACTTTGCAACACTAAATGCACAGGACCACCATAATATTCTCTGATCAACTTAGCCAAAATCCTACTGATCCGATGCTCCCATTGCTCCTCATGACATATACAGGTCTTAACCTAGCCTTTACCGTACCGCCACGACAGACGAGATGTACCGACATTCATAATCAATAGTCGAGTCAACAAAACATTAGGCCTACATCCTGACAAGGCCATAACCTCATTCTGAACCCAATAATGGTCTTATCTCCATAATATACCTCATATAACTGGATTGCACAGAATTCCTAGATCAAGGGATCTCGTCTCATCCGATACAACTGTTCAGGAAATAAGCCACCCCAGAAATCATTAAAATCTCATATGATGCTACCATGCACCAATAGGCCACCAATCCGAACACAACACAAATAGGAAATCGAATTCTGGAAGGAATTATCTAAACCCTGCACTAATACGGACTTTTCCTAGAAAGATAGGAAGCGAAACACATAAAGGAATAACACATAGAGAACTAGACTCGACATCACACTGTTGCGGCGCGCAACCCGATCCAAATAACATACCCATGGCGGTGTGCCACCTGATCTATAAATAGATCTCACAGAAGGAGATTGCACTTGGAGCTGAATCTGCTCATTACAACAAAATATCGAATTTCGATCGCAAACATGTTAAGTGCATAATACCATCCCTGAGGAAAACACATAGCGCTATAGGTTACTAACTCAAGCACAACTGAGGTCCGATATACAACATAAATCTCAAAGCCATCCTGCTCATAACACATCATTTCTACGTGGATTCTCAACAAGTAAGCAATTTTCTCAAGCCGTCTCACGACTCATACGGCGCAATACATCATTACCTGGAATAGCTGATGGCAAAATAACACCCCGACCGTTCCTCCATATGGAACGCTCGCTGAAACGAACATAACTGGCCTGATATAAAGCCATGTTCACATATATAAATTGATACATCGATCTTAAGCCGATTTCTGATTGCACCAACTTGGCGAATAACCTGTCAAAGGTTCATAGTAACTCTCTTTTCCTCATGACACATAAGAACAACCGTCATAACTGGAGCAACCTCCATAGTTCATAACCCAATAAACAAAGTGCCCTCCAGGCATAGTTTCTCAAACAAAGGTCATTGCCACAATCCTCATACTTGCTTAAATCTTTAGTCAATCAAGTGACTACATGCCACACTTATAAAATCTTCCTGTGGGACACGCTCCCACAATCTTCTGAAATAAATATCGAGTCTGCTCATTCCAGCCATCGGTCGCACCAAAGCTGAAAAGCGATCAAGAATCCCTAACCAGGATACAAAGACTTTTTTCACAAAACATCGATCTTCGGTGACTCTGAAGCCAATACCAATTTACTCTAATCATTCAACCCTTTCCTTGCTCATCCGAGCCTGTGACATCATAGTCATTAACAAGCTTTAACCTTGATCCTCACTTCAAATTCCATACCTCTCACTGCACCCAACGTGCCGATATACGATAGACACAATTTCCATCACAACCCTGGAACCACTGATAAACTAACACTTCATCATATAAAACTTTTCATTTAACTCACTTTAGGAGAATCATAGCAACACCTAGGTAACTTCCCATAACCGTAGGATATGCAAATCTACAAGCAGTGGTCCAAGCCACCATACTCCTTTCTGGAATCTGTTTCCGCATAACAAGCCATAACAATAGGAGGCTTCTGAATAACATCAATTGCAGCAGATGACAAGCCTGATACATATCACTACAAATCATACACGCAACTTAATCACGCTGAATAAACCAATCACAAATCCCAACATGCCAAATTCAACTATGGCTAATCAACCCCTTTCCTTCAATTTATCCTTTAGTGCTTTGGAAATAGTACCAGTTCTCTACAACACATAACACGCTCCATCTACACTCATCCCGAGTGACCTTGAACCACGAGACCATGATGTCTCAACCCCTACGAACCATTTCGTACTTCCCAATTTCTACATCACAAGCCAACCATCACGAAACATTCTGTGCCACTTCTCATAAGCTGCTTTCCAAGCTTGATCCTCAGTTATGCCTATAAACTCGACATTATTTGGCACCACACTTTACCTCTTGAATTCGCTAGGACCGTTACTGAGAGCCACCCGCTCTGACTTGGTCCCGAATATAATCGGCTACATAGATCTCATGACACAGGAGTACCCTCTCGACGAGGCACCTAGCAGAATTACTCCCTTTAAAACATGCTTCCATATAAGGCACACATCCCGAATCCTTTCCCAAGTTCGAACATGAGGCCATAAGGCCAACCATAGAACATCTTTACTACTTATGGTAGTTTTCCGGAGCTGAGACAATCCCTCAGTATGCTATTAACAAGAAACCTCGGGAGTAGCTAACCATGCAGCCCAAATCATAAGCGATGGGACTCTCCCACTTAGCTTAAAGCCATTATTACAATACTCTGGAGTTAACCATTATTCTTAATCTCTTGTTGACAAAACCTTGTGCAACCATCCGCCGCAAATTCTCGGGATTCTCATGTAAATCCCCATTTCTCATATTATGAATCATCATCCACCTCAGCACAAACAAGCGCTGGTATTCTCAATATCTTACCGCAGTAACTAAATTTGATGCTCTAAATCATTAACACCATTCACACAACAATTCCCTGCGCAGCATATCCACTAGAACTCTTCGTAGAAGCCTCGCCAACCACGCGACTGCTAACCAGCTCACCGGAATACCCCACCTATCGAAATCACTCCCCGACATCTCCCAACGATGCTGTATGGGGTACCATTACTACGACATCAATAACCCATCCGGAGTTCGAGCTCACTCTCCAGCTGCACGAGTCCATTCACCCCTCGTGGACACCCATTAAGTGTGCGACAGCATCCTTTCGTCTCAAGGTCATGCTACATCTTTCTTCACTTCAAGCAACTCCTTTCCGTCATATACAACCTCCTGCCACATAACAACATTATGCTTCGAGTTATTCTACCGACTTCCATTTCCCATCGCTGAAATCCCCACTTCAAATTAGATCTGAAAGCGCCAATAACCAAGCACTGATATTCTCAAGTCGTTCCAGACTCCCTTAAGGTGCATAGTTTTCATTACCAAGCCCTACGCAGCTCCGCTGCTCTCCCACTTTGGCGGGACTCGTCTCCTTAATCGGTCACTCGACCTTGCTGCTCATACTCAGCCTTTAGAAATTTTAAACACCGCCTGGCACTTCCCACATATCCTTTCTCGTCTCTTGCTCCTCAGTTGTTGCCTGAATAAAATTTATCTTCATAGTACTTAAATCCACAACTTGCTATTAATCCCAAGCCTCTCCGAAGGTCGTTTTTATCACACCACCAACATTTACAATACTGATTCAGTCCGGAACCATCGCATCCCGCGATATCCGATAAATTCATTTCCAATGCCATTTCACAATATCTTTCCACAAGGGCTGATCATAAAAGATCATAACACCGATAAACTTAATATGTCCAATTAGGATAACAGCACCCCAATAGAGGAGAGAACTCCTTCACGCTTGCTATTACCACGCTTCATTACTTCCACTAGTCCACATCTAACCATCCTTGGTTCGATTGACTTTCCCTTGACGGGAATAAAATACTAAATCCCATTGATTACACATTGAGTAAACCTCTCTTGAATTCATTCACTGCCCTGACACGTGGTCAAACACCCTACCATCACAACAATACTGCGGAATAATCGCTCTTGAGCATCATGGCAACCTGTGCCTGGCCTCAAGGCTCTCAGAAGATCTATTATGGAGCTAAAATAATGGAATATCCCTCCATAATGTGACTATGATAGTCCAATCAACTATACCGGGTGAATCGTCCCGCACCACACTTGTAGTGCCATTACAATTCTTCAATTTTTGATTTATAACAAGCGCTCGCATCGCGCAAGATTGAGTGGAAAGGAATCAAAGGCATAAGCCTCAAAGGAATAGAACCGCACAATAAAGAAATCAAGAAGGGAAGTACTTCTAACAGTCCTACAGCCTCCCGGGGATAAGTACAGACGTCTCCGTACCGATCCCCGAGACGCTACTAGACTTGCTCATGACTCATGAGACCAACGGGAACCTAGTGTTTTGATACCATATTGTCACGACCCAAAATCTACTAAGGGTCGTGGTGGCACCGGACACTACTATCAGGCCTCAAATCACATCAAACAACGCTTAAATCATCGATCGACCTCCAATCAAAAGTTTATGAACTTCGAACTTTCCGACTTCTACTTCCGATGTTTAATCCTATCAAATCACGTCCGATTGACTTCAAATTTTGCACACAAGTCATATTTGACATTACAGACCTACTCCAACTCCCGGAATTTGATTCTGACCCCGATATCGAAAAGTCAACCCCTCGGTCAAACTCTCTAAAAACCTTCAACTTTCTATATTTAGCGAAATGGCTTCAAAATGGTCTACGGGCCTCCGAATTCACTTTCGATAGCGCCCCCAGCTCCAGAATCACTATACAGAGCTATTCACTATCTCAGAATTCCAAACGGACGTTGATAACACTGAAATGCTCTTCAAGCCAAACTTATGGAATTTCTTTAAAATACTAACTTCCACAATAGGCGTCAAAACGCTCCAGGGTTATCCAAAACCCACTCCGGGCATACGCCCAAGTCCGAAATTATACAAACCTGCTGGAACTTTCAGATCCCAATTACAAGGTCGTTTACTCAAAACTCCAATCCAATCTCATTCTTTCAACTTTAAGCTTCCTAAATGAGACTTCTCTTCCCAATTCAACTCTGGACTTCTCGAAATTCAATTCCGACCACGCGTACAAGTCATAATACCTGAAATGAAGCTACTCATGGCCTCTGATTGCTGAATGGAGCGCTAGTACTCAAAATGACCGATCGGGTCATTACATTCTCTCCCACTTAAACATACGTTCATCCTTGAACGTGCTGAGAAATGTACTTGAGTAGTCTGAGGTCACTATTTAGCACTTCACGCACCATCTCGTGCCACCACAACTTAGCTGAGCACATAAGGTCGATAAATTCTGAAAAATGTTCCCTTTTATTCAGGCAAATAAGCCTTAGAGCCCGATTCCAACATCCGGAATCCTATGCTAGGCCTGTTACCAACATACGACCACCATATCAATCACTACATGTTGTACTCAAACATAACGGCATAACTTTGCTGAGTTCTTACTTTGCAACACTAAATCCACAGGACCACCCTAATATTCTCTAATCAACTCAGCCAAAATCCTACTGATCCGATGCTCCCATTGCACCCCATGACATATACAGGTCTTACCCTAACCTTTACCGTACCGCCACGACGGACGAGATGTACTGACATTCATAATCAATCGCCGAGTCAACAAAACATTAGGCCTGCATCCTGACAAGGCCTTAACCTCATTCTAAACCCAATAATGGTCTTATCTCCATAATATACCTCATATAACTGGATTGCACAGAATCTTTAGATTAAGGGATCTCATCTCATCCGATACAACTGTTCAGGCAATAAGCCACCCCAGAAATCATTAATATCTCATATGATGCTACCATGCACCAATAGGCCACCAATCCGAACACAACACAAACAGGAAATCAAATTCTGGAAGGAATTATCTAAACCCCGCACTAATACGGACTTTTCCTAGAAAGATAGGAAGCGAAACACATAGAGAACTAGACTCGATATCACACTGTTGCGGCGCGCAACCCGATCCAAATAACATACCTATGGCGGTGTGCCACCCGATCCATAAATAGATCTCACAGAAGGAGATTGCACTTGGAGATAAATCTGGTCATTACAACAAAACATCGAATTTCGATCGCAAGCATATTAAGTGCATAATACCATCCCTGAGGAAAACATATAGCGCTATAGGCTACTAACTCAAGCACAACTGAGGTGCGATATACAACATAAATCTCAGAGCCATCCTGCTCATAACACATCATTTCTACGCGGATTCTCAACACGTAAGCAATTTTCTCAAGCCATCTCACGACTCATACGGCGCAATACATCATTACCTGGAATAGTTGATGGCAAAATAACACCCCGATCGTTCCTCCATAGGTAATGCTCGCTAAAACGAACATAACTGGCCTGATATAAAGCCATGTTCACATATATAAATTGATAGATCGATCTTCGGCCAATTTTTGATTGCACCAACTTGGCGAATAACCTTTCAAAGGTTCATAGTAACTCTCTTTTCCTCATGACACATAATAAAAACCGTCATAACCGGAGCAACCTCCCCAGTTCATAACCCAATAAACAAAGTGCCCTCCAGGCATAGTTTCTCAAACAAATGTTATTGCCACAATCCTCACACTTGCTCAAATCTTTAGTCAATCAGGTGACTACATGCCACACTCACCCAATCTTCCCGTGGGACACGCTCCCATAATCTTCTAAATTAAATATCGAGTCTGCTCATTCCAACCATCGATCACACGAACACTGAAAAGCGATCAAGAATCCCTAACCAGGATACAAAGCCTTTTTCACAAAACATCAATCTCCGATGACTCTGAAGCCAATACCAATTTGCTCTAATCATTCAACCCTTTCCTTGCTCATCCGAGACTATAATTTGGCAAACAGGTTTGGTCAGGGGTGTGCCAGTCTACTTTATGGCTGGGCATGACCACTAGCTTGCGTGGGTATCCCCTAACCCTCTTTTTTATTGCACTTGCACTCATTCATAGAATTTAAGTTCTGCCCCTCTCTTATGAGCCTTGCCTTGGGACCCCTGAGCTCCCTCTGAACTTGGACACCTGAGAGGTGGCCCTTCCACGCTGCACACATTAATTTTTTTTTATGATTAGCATCTTGGGTGTATGCACTGCCTGGGGTTCCTGAAATCCCTTGGATCTCTGAAACACCCTAGATGAGAGAAGGCTTGGTGTGTCAACCCAAAGGGTCATCACCTGTTTCCTCATTCGTTCTGTGCTTCAGAGGCCTTGAAAACCTCATTTTTACTTGTCTCGGTTTGCGTGCGCAATTCGGGCGCAAAATCGGAAAGATTTTATGTTTAAATATGTGAATTTTGTGAAAAACTTGAATAATTTTGATATTAATATGATTAAAGTTGACTTTGGTCAACATTTTGGGTAAACAGACCCAGACCCGAGATTGGACGGTCCCGGAAGGTCCGTAGAAAAATATAGGACTCGAGCATGTGCCTGGACTCAAAATCCGAGGTCTAGAACCCGAGTAAAAGAATTTTCCTGTTAAATTGTTTTTCTGAAGCTGTTAAGGAAAATGGAAATGAAAATTGATTAAAAGACTAGGGTATCGGGCTCATATTTTAGTTCCAATGCCCGTACAAGTGTTATATTTTGTTTAAGCACTTTCTGTGAAGTTTGGTTGAAATCGGACGTCGTTTGGCGTGTTTCAGACTATAAGTTCCAAATTTGAAAGTTTATGAAGTTAGAAGAAAATCATGAGTTTTGAGGCTTGATTCTATGTATATGATGTTATTTTGGCGATTTGATCGCACGAGTAAGTCCGTATGATATTTTTGAGGTTGTGTGCATGCTTGGTTTGGAGCCCCGAGGTCTCGGGTGAGTTTTGGATAGGTGTCGAGTTGCATTTTTGAATTTTGAAAAAAAAAATTGCAGGTCAGGTCTGATATTTTCGCAATTGCAAAAAGATTCTCGCAAATGCTAGAGTCGCAATTGCGAATTTCCCATCGCAGTTGAGAAGAAGGGAAGTCCGGGCCAGATCGCAAATGCGATCGTACCTTCGCAAATGCAAAGAGTGGAAAAATGGGCTGGAGTCGCAAATGTGACACCCGTGCTCGCAAATGCGAGAGGGCCAGGATCGCAAAAGCGATAAATACTTCACAAATGCGAAGTCTGCACTTAGGCCCAGTGTTTGCAAATGCGAACTGAAATCTCGCAATTCCTATACCTGTTTGGTTCGCAATTGCGAACCAAAGTTCACAATTCCCACATCCGAGGCCCAGCAAATTTTATACTTAG